>CM025782.1:1899515-1927327 GCA_014636745.2 Centella asiatica
GGAGACAAGGGGGCTAGTGGGCTGCGGTGTGTGGGGCGGGGTGGGGTGAGGGGGGCTCGGGGCGGTGTTCCACTTGAGAAGGGCCTCGAGGATAGCTATGACGACTTTGCTCATCTTTTGAAAGGTCGCATTGGTGAGGAGAGGACTTTGAATCACAAAGGTAATTGTTATGCTTTGTCCACTTTTTGTAAACTTTGTTTGGTAGAGCTTGTGACACTCACATTTTGTTCTCCTTTTTGCTAGGTACCATTGTTGCTATGGGAGTTGAAGGTGGAGAACAAACTCTTAATACCCCCTTCAATTGCCTCTTTGGAGGAATCCACTTTGCCTCTCAATCTTGTGAAGGCCACTCCTTGTGCTAACAATCCCCCTTTGTCTACTTCCACTAATGTCTCTTCCAAAATCATTTGTGAAATCGGTTTGTCATTCGTGAGTCCAATCGCCCTTCCTTGGAGCATTTGATCCGCCTCTTCCCACATGCTTTGTAGTCATTTAGTGGTGGGAGCTCAGGCTTGCAAGTAGTCCTCCTTGGTGAGCTTGCTTGGATGTTCGTCATATTCCACACTACCAAAGCACTTGACATTTCCCTTGGTGACATAGAAGAGTTCGAGCGTCTTCTTGATGATTTAGAGACTTTGAAAGCCGACATGTTTTTCTTCTGTCTTCACTTTGAGACATTTCTTGCTCATAGAGAGGCCCTAACTTAAAAAATCTTCAATCCATCTGTGTCGAAGCTCTTATTTGCTATTGTGAGGAGCGTTCTACCTTGTTATCTTGGGTTAGGGAGATTGATGCCAAGATAGCCAGTTGTGAAAGGCTTGACTCGGAGCAAGTTGCTACTTTAGCCAATTTGGTGGCTCGCCTTGAAGGTTTCTTTCTTGACTTGCCCCTTAAGGCATGACTTAGATTAGATGTTGTAGCTTTGTGCTCCATTACCTTAGTTTGTAAAGTAGCGGCTTGACCTCTTTTGTAATGGTCTTTCGTCTTAGTTTAGTTGGAATAGTTATATGAATATATGTTGTTGCTCCATGACTTCATGTGGTTCTCCCTTCATTGTGCTTTTGTCTTGTATATCTTATATGAATAAGCATTGGGAGCTAGTTATTTTTGAGCTTGCTCGTCATCGGCTTGAATTTGAGCTCGCTTATCGTCGGTTGACTTGAGCTTGCCCTTCTCGAGGGGAGCCTTTGTAATTTGAGGCGAAGGCTCTCCTTGAGGATGGTCATGGGAAGCCGGATTTGAGCGATGATGTTTTATGGGATTCTTTGCCAAATCTTTCATCTCTTTTGGGTGGGAAGGAAGGGCTTTATTTTCATTCTTGCCTTTTCACCTTCCTTGTTTTGAACTGATATTGTTGTGTCCCTTGGCACTTCGACCCTCCCTTTGGTATAGAATTTGTGTATCCTTGCCATTGGAATTCCATGCCTTTGATTTTGCATTTGGTTATCTTTGGAATGCCTTGACATCAAATGTTTGACCTTCTCTTGAGAGTGAGCCTTTAAACAAGTCCTGTAAGATGAGCTAGACCTTAGCCTCCCACACATCATCATATGATGGGTGCAATCCCCTCTCGACAATGCGGCTATGTATGATTATGGCTTCATGCTTGTCATCATGCAATGGGTGCAATTCCATCTTGACAAGGAAGCTATGTTTCACGCTTGTCATAGTACAATGGGTGCGATTCCATCTCAACAAGGCAGCTATGTTTGTTTTTGGTTTCACACTTGTCATCATGCGATGGGTGCAATTCCATCTCGTCGAGCCAGAGAGGCTCCATGCTTGTCATCATGTGATGGGTGTGATTCCATCTCGACAAAGCTTTTATGTATGATTTTGGCTTCACGCTTGCCATCATGTGATGGGTGCAATTCCATCTCGACGAGGCGGAGAGGCTTCACGCTTGTCATCAAGGGATAGGTATGATTCCATATCGACAAGGTAGCTATGTATGATTTTGGCTTCACACTTGTCATAATGTAATGTGTGAAATTCCATCTCAACAAGGCGGAGAGGCTCCACACTTATCATCATGTGATGGGTGCGATTCCATCTTGACAAGGCAACTATATATTATTTTGGCTTCACGCTAATTATCATGTGATGGGGGCAATTCCATTTTGATGAGGCGGAGAGGCTCCATTTCGGCTTCATGTTTGTCATCATGTGATGGGTAAAATTTCATATCGGCAAAACGGATATGCGAGTTTTGGCTTTATGCCTGTCATCTTGCGATGAGTTCGATTACATCTCGACGAAGCGGATAGGCGAGTTTTGGATTCACTCTTATCATCATGAGATGGGTGCAATTCCATCTTAAAGAAGCGAATAAATGAGTTTTGTTTCCACCTTGATTGTTTTTCACAGTTTGGTGGATCATCTAGATAGTGTGACAAATGTGACAATCTTGCGGAAAGGAGGAGTTTTCATTTCATCCCTTCGAGATTTAGAATCTTTATGCCCTCGCAAGAGGTTTTCATTAGGTTTCTACCATTTCGTTCTTTGCCACCTAGATTTTGATTGATTTTTTGGTGGACTTTATGGCATGTTGCCTTTCTTTTTTAAGTTGTTGTCACCTTAGGAGTAGTACTTCTTGACCCATTTTGTGTTGATGGGTCCCCAATCCTCATCAGAATCAGGATATCTAAGTTTACAATACCCACTTTCAAAAACTTCTTTGACAACGTAAGGGCCTTCCCATTTTGGGGCAAGCTTTGGCAATGGTATTCCCCTCATGATTAGTGGTGTTGTCTTGAGGACGAGGTCCCTTTGATTGAAGCTTTTATGAATCACTGTTGCGTTGTATTATCTCAGAAGTTTATCATGGTATTTGGCCACCCTTTTTTGTGCCTCCTCCTTGAAATCTCCCAAGGCTTCCAATGTTCACCCTATTCTCTTCTTGGGTTTGGCTGAGAGGTTTCTTCTTTTTACTTTTAACCTCAAGCCTTTGTCGTCCATGGCTACTTTTGATGCTAGTGTTGCCAAGGCCTCCGATTACCTATTCTTTGCTCTTGAGACATATTCAATGGTGATTTCTTCAAATTTTTCCATTTGTTGTGCTAAGGTTCGGTATGGTACAAGGCTTGGTTCTTTCACAACAAATTGACCTTGTGCTTGTTAGATGATTAGATTGGAATTGTCTTTTATTTTTGTTAGGTCCCAAAGGAAAATACTAGAAGGGAGGGGTTGAATATGATTTTCAAAATTTACTTTGCTTAAAAACTTTCTTGCTAAAAAATCTCTTCCTTGCTTAAGCAAGGTTTGGGAAAAAGTTAGTTAAAATTTTGAAGGTAGCAGAATAAGAAATCCCCTTATAAGTATTTCGAGACAAGAAAACAATATTTAAGTAGGATAACAAATATAGGCAAGGTAATGAAAATAAGCAAGAGATGAGACAATATTTTAATAGTGATTCAACAACACTTACATCCACTCTTCTTCTCTTCTTACTTGAGAGAAAACCCTCACTATAAAAGTTCATACAGAACTTAGTTTTACAAGGATACTCAGTCCACTTTTACAATCAGTCATTAGACCTTGCTTAAGTCACATAGACTTCTAAGTCACTTAGAATTCTCTAAAGATATATAAAATCTTGTTTGTTGGCTTTCAAGTAAAACTCCTTGTTGAGTAGAAAGCTAGCATTATGTTCAAGCTTGTGATTTTGATGGCCTTGCTAAAAGTTTTAGATGTCAGATGTCAAAGCATTCTTTTGGTTGTTCACTTTTGTTCGTTTATCATAAATGAAATTTATGGTTGGTATTTATAACTTCTCCAAAAGTATGATTGTTACTAATTTGAAAAAGAGTTGTTGATATTTGTACTTGTTAGCCGTTGTTTTGTCTTGTACTGATCTTCAAAGCAATAGTACAAATATTTGTCTATCAAAAGATATGTAAGCCCCATATTAATAGTTTAAAATTTCCACAAGCAATGCACACATACTTCATACATGCATATACATTCATACATAGCATTAAATTTGAAAGTTTGCATGTTGTCATGTGAAAAGGAAAATAAATGAAAAAATATCCACTTATAGGAAAAATATCCACCGATGAACAAATATCCCCCGGTGGAAAATATCTACATATGGGAAAATATTCAATAATGAGAAAAATATCCACCAATGAACAAATATCCCCTAGTAAAACTATCTACATATGGAAAAAAATATCCACCGATGAACAAATATCCTCTAAGGGAAAATATCCATCAACGGAAAATATCCACCGATGAGAATATCCACCGATGGAGAAATATTCACCGATGAAAAAATATCTTTTGACGAACAAAACATCCACCGATGGAGAAATATCCACTAATAAAAAAAGTACAACAAAGGTAAACAAACATATAGGCTATCTTGCATCAGTAAGCCCAAACACCCATTGGGAGAATTGCAATAACTCAATCTAGAGAATAGCCTTTTCATTTATTCTTTTTCTATTGGAAACTAGACTTGTGTATATTTTCAACCATATATGTCTTGTATCCTAATTCTTTGTGTGTAGGTGCAGTTGATAATTTGAACATAGGTCAAAATCCTGATTTGAGACCCTATTTCAACATAAGATACATGAGATTGATTTTATGAGACCTCTCTCAGTTCTTATCAAAATTGATTGATTCTTGATCCATTGGAAATCTTGTTAAGTCCCCTCTAATATTTTGTTTTGAGTTTGGAGACATTTTATTTCTAAGAGGGTCTAATTCTTCGTTCAACCCAACTATCCTCCTGAAATTGATAATAGTTTACAAAAACTGTCATATTAAATTAATTGTATCTTTCTCATTTCTTATCCAAATTGATTGATTCTTGATTCATTGGAAAGCTTGTAAACCCTTTATAACCTTGTTATCTTCGAACTTTCATTCCTCAATCCACTGATTCGTTCCTTCATATACCTCCCCACCAATAGATAGAGACAAATGGGAATAACCGAACCACGTCTACAAAATGCCAGTACCATGCAGCTGCTTCAAAGCCAACGTGATGCTCCTTGGTCAGATGACCAAGATATAGGCGAATACCACATATGATCGAGAAAAGAGTACCTATAATCACATGAAACCCATGAAAGCAGTTATTTCAGCTCCACACTTTCTTTCCTTTGAATCAAAATTCAATCAAGTAGAATAGAGCATTAAGCTCCTTGTAGTAAAAAAGTAGTTAGTTTATCGAAGTCCAAGTAAAAATAAGACGATGTTTTGAGAGATTACATCTCTAAGAAGGTGGAATTGTGTGTTGAAATAGTCACCCTACGATGCCTTGTTTTTGTCTAAAAGGGTATGTTTTTGTGATTTCGTGTTTTAGACCGTCTTTTCTCTCATCTTTTTCCTTATAATTCCAGAGCATGACCCTAAACCCCTTTCACATCCATTTTTAACACAAAATCATAACAATTCATAGAACCAAAGCCAAGGATCAAACAAGAAGTAAAGATTGAAGTAAAAAATAAGCTCTAGCTTTTGCACTGATTAGTTTCCTCAATTTCTCAACTTTTTGACTTTGAGGTAGGTGCAACTTGTTGTAAAGTTAGTATTCTTCAGGATATGAGTTCATAGGATCATTCTCTACACAGATATATGATTGAAACTTCGTTGCAAAAGCTCAAAGGATGTTTTAGGCCGAAATGGCCACTTTCATGGTTTTGGCCTATATGAGTACTTTTGATGCTTCTATTTGACTATGGTTGGCATATTTGTTACCTTGAGGCTATTGTGGACCTTATGGTTACATGATAAAGTGTTTTACATAAGCCAATTCCATAAATGCTATATGTTACCCTTGTGTGCACACCTTGTGTTTGATTAAATGTCTTGCACACAATCATGTTTATGGATGCATCTAGTAGCACACTGAAAATACTAAGGTTGTATTTACATGTGTTAATTGTTATATGTAGCATGGTTATATTGCTAGAGGTGTTTGCAAACCACCTTATCAAATATAAACATGTCATGCATAAATGTTATCTATGGTGAAATCCTTAAGGGTGAAATCCTACCACTTATGGGATCACTTAAGGGTGAAATCCTACCACTTATGCGATCATATTATGTGGAGGGAAAAGAGTCACAGATACCATATTCTGAGTGTATCAATGGGATACATCGGATATAGGTGTTCGAATTCTTGGTCCTTCACCCCTCCAATCAAGGGATGGTGAAAAGCTAGCAAAAGGAATCAATAGGCGATAGAGCTATGATTTCTTGGGTACTGTCTGACTATGTCTCCTTGAAGGTTGTTGACTTAATGTCCAGACGGTACTTTGTGGAATAAGATGGTACAAGACAAGGTGGGAATTATCTATTATAGTAAATTCGAAGATGTATCTCTGAGAATTGAGAAGGTATGCTTATCATCCCTTATGTACCCTACGTGCATACTATGTGGATTGGAATGGTAACTACCTTATATACCTTATTGTTGTTATCTGGATATTGTTATTGTGGCGCCCCCGAAAATCCCCCAAGCAGGGCCCCGGACATTGTCAGCGATTTGGGTGATAGTCCCCGAGATCCCCAGGCTGGAACCCCGGGCTGCACCAGAAAACTACAACAAAACATCACAACAACAAAACAAATAACACAGCCAAGCCTTAACAACATACCTGTGGGAAATATATTCCCAAATACATCATTAAAAATCTTAAGGTCCACATCATCTTACAAAACCTTAAAGCTTGAAAATAAACAAGCTGCAGTGGAAACAAAACTTTAGATGGCTCATATGGCCTTACAACTTAAACATACTTAAGCAATTCTCTCCTTCCCTCTCTTAGAGGACTCAGCCTTCACAACATAACCTGAAAAACATTCATAGCATTCCACATGAGCGTTTACGCTCAACAAATATATATTCATAAACTAGAAGAAAAGATAATTCAAAAGCTTTAGTATTCATTGAGGTTGGGCGAAGCAATGCCAACACCTCCTGAAAAATCAATCAAGATGTATCATTTAGGGTTCCCGAGTGATATCAAGGGGTTGACCCTCTCTCAATAAATCAAGATTCTCCCTTTACTCACCAGATAATGTATCACCTGACCAGACTGATCATTATCTGACTACCTTACATAATCAAATTTCATTCCAGCTGGTCAGCCTGGTCGTTTGATTCATCATTTGACATACGTAGTCCTTTGCAGACAGCATATGGTCTGTGGAAAGTCTCATTACCGATGCCTTGCCTCGGTCTATCATTCTTTATCATCATTGGCCAGAATACCAGGCGACAGTATTCAACAACCCCTTAACTTTCCATATGGATATATCTTCTTGTAAACATTTTTCTCATTTTTGAATAGCCCAGACGTGCTAATCAATTAAAAGCAGCGACTGCCAACAACACATATTGGCGTGCTCAACAATTAAAGGACAGTGATCATCAAAGGCGGAACTATATATCCATACAGAAGTTACTTGGGTGTGCATACAAGTCCATGACTTGCAACACCCAAACATCATCTTTATCATCATTTGGTGTGCTAGGAACTTTAAACAACTAGCAAACACCTAATAACACATAGTTCAAACATCAACATTTTTTTCACGCACGTCGGATTCAATGATTGTACGTTACTTAATCATAAAAGAGATCATCATCATGCATAAGCATTAACATCATTCATTTACGTAAATCGAATCAATGATTATACGTAATCCGTAAGAAAGAAGTGGAATGAATATATACTTGCCTTGGTCCTTAGCTAGATTCACTATATTGGTTGAAAAAGGTCTCTGCATAACATCATTGTGGGTATATCATGAGAAAACCAAACTTAATAGATGGCTATTCATATAGAAAATGGTTATTTGGGCATGAGGTTGCCCGTCGGGGAAAATTTCACTCGTCAGAGACTATTAAACCCATAAGAGACTGATGACGTCATCTTAACTCATCAGAGACTAAGGGTGACATCATCGGAGACTAATTAACTCATAAAAGATTGATGACGTCAACTCATCGGAGACTAAGGCTGACGTCATCATCAGAGACTAACATATATCGCATCAGAGACTATGGATGACGTCATCAGGGACTAAACTTAGCCTGTCGGAGATTAAGGATGACATCATCAGGGACTAATTAACTCATCAGGGATTGATGACATCATCTTAACCCCATCGGAGACTGACAACATCTCATCGGAGACTAACAATATCTCACCAGAGACTAAGAACACCTCATCAGAGGCTAACAACATCTAATCGGAGACTAACAATATCTCACCAGATACTAACAACACCTCATCAGAGACTAACAACATCTCATCAGAGACTAACAATATCTCACCAGAGACTAAGAACACCTCATCAGAGGCTAACAACATCTCATCGGAGACTAACAATATCTCACCAGAGACTAAGAACACCTCATCAAAGACTAACAACATCTCATCGGAGACTAACAATATTTCACCAGAGACTAAGAACACCTCATCAGAGGCTAACAACATCTCATCGGAGACTAACAATATCTCACAAGAGACTAAGAACACCTCATCAGAGACTAACAACATCTCATTGGAGACTAACAATATCTCACCAGAGACTAATATTAGAGCTTGTCTCTGCTATGATGGAAAAATCTTACAATAACACACTCAACCTAGGATACCTCATGAACATGAATATTCAGAAGAACGCAGCCTTACTTTCAAAGCTTTATTCCTCCTTGAAAACTTGGTATGCACGGCTAATACACTCGGACGACATATAAAAAGAAACAAACAGAGGAGAACTTGAGATTCTTACCTCCTAGGTTGACAAAAGAGATCAAAGCCTGTTTGAAAGTGATAGTCTAAAAGAAAGAACTTGCAATTAAACAGAGATGGTAGATTTAAAGAAGAACTTTGGAAAATGAAATCTTTAGAAAAGAGACTGAAATGTTCCTTCGAATGAGGTATTTATAGTAGGCTGAGATTAAGCTGTGAAATAAAATGATTGGTTAATCTGGACGGTAAAACGACTGCTCATCATGATTCTTAGCAGCTAAGCATGTGTAATAAGCCTGTTGTCCTTCATGCAAATAAGCTAGCTATTAAAGCAGCTTACTAATCAAATTTACATGCGTACTCATGATGTCATCATTCCTATATATGCCATCTGTTCAGCAAGAGATTCATTGACATAAACGCTTGACTTCTTCAAGCAAAATAAATTACTAGATCTGATAGTCCAACATCCAAACAAGCATAATCTTTTAATGAATCCAAAAATAATTAGACATTCAAAAACATCATATATTAACTATACACGTTAATATATATATATAGAGGAAAAAAAATAAAATATGAATAAATAAATTATTTATAGATAAACAAATTTTTCGGGTCGTTATAGTTATTGCATTATTTATATAGTTACTTCCTCACCACATTCATCTTACACTCATATTGTTGTCATCATGTCTTGCATCATATTATCCCCTACTTATCTTTTGCTAACCCCTTTCATGTTGCACATCATTAAAGTTGAAGCTGTATGAAGTAGGCCGAGTTCTTCAAGCTCGCGTGGGGTAGTTTTGGGAGTTTTGAGGTGTATCCTCTTTCTAGCTAGTCTTTTGTAGTTCTTAGCCTTATTATCTTTTGTAGTTGTTGTATATAGCCTTGGAGGCTTGAAACATGTATAGCTAGACCTATATTTTGTAACTTATGTTTTTCCAAACCCGTGGTGGTGATATTATAATTGTTTAGCATATGACTATGCTTATTTCCATTATGTTTATTCCACAAAAGTTTTAAAATATCATGCTTTTGCAAAGTATGAATATTATTGATACAATGATTGTGACGGCCGCAAAATCCCTTACCGGACTTCGGGCACCGTCAAAAATTGACAAGAGAACAGATATAACATTCAAGCATACATATCATTAAATAAGAGAAATAAATTGTATTCTCTATTACATTCATCCAAAAATAATTCTAACAGCGGAAGTCCATGAGGGCCCACACAGGCCTTACAATTTAAACAATTCGATAATCGCCTCACGCTTCACTCTTCCCCGAAATGTCATCCATAAGAGGGCAATGAGAAAGCGTTCACTATTCCATCATTTCTTTGCCTTTAGCAGACGGCTCGACCTTCTCGCCATAACCTATAAAACATTACATAATAGCAACATGAGCGATTTATGCCCGCAAGTATATAATCAAGTATTGGTGGCTTTGAAAATAGGAGAATTTTCATGGTTTAAGTGTTTATGAGGATTGGACGAGAACAATGTCCACACCTCTTAATAACTTTGAAGAAAAATCTATATATACCTTCCAAGGTCCCCGAATGATGACGAGAGATTTGACCTTTTACTTGAAAGAAATCTTGAATCATTCATCTGCCCTCTCTTCATCAAATATGTCGGCTTGACCACTATTTGACTTCATCTCTTTATCAAATGACATATTAGCCGACCAGCCTGATCATTTGACTTCATCATAATGACATACGTAGTCGAAGCAGAAACTTTAGTCTGCGAGGGTTCGGTTACCGATGTCTCAGTTTCCGTTCTCTATCATCCTTAGGCCTTAGGTGTCAGGCAGTCACAACCCATTAGCCTTTAATTACCCACACGAATATACTTTACAAGTATGAGGTAAGAAGAAATTGTGTTTTGTTATATCCATATAGGATTTACCTTGGCGTGTTAGCGGATTTGAATAGCTAACATTCGCCCAAAAAAAGGCTTGATTCTAGAACAACATTTTCACGTACATCGGATCAAAAGATCGTACGTTACTTAACTTTGAAGAGATTTAATCACGAGTTGACATAAAATATCTTGGATACATTACGCATATCGAAAGAATGAGCATGCATATTTATTGAAAGAAAGTAGAGTGAGTATATACTTGCCTTGGTCCTTAGCTAAAAATATCAAACTCAAATCACTTGTGAGTGGAACAATCTGTAAAACATGCATATAACATGAGAAATCTATATTTTTGATAAAATATGATAAAAGATGCACATGTGATGTCCATGAACTTTTAAACGTCTAAGTTGACCTTCTGAACCTTTAAGGTTTAATAGATAATTAACAACATCATAAATAATTTAAGAAAATAATATTTTATACTTTCAAGACAAACTGCGCATCAGTTGATAAACATTGAAGTGGGAAAAGTGATCATCAGGGGGTTGCAGTCTCGTTTATCAGGTATGGCCGTCAGGGGATGATTGCCCGTCAGGGAATGACCTTTGGTCATCAGGGGATAACCTTCGACCATTAGGGTATAGTCATCAGGGGATGTCTCTCGGCCATCAGGGGATAGCCTTCGACCATTAGGGTATAGTCATCAGGGGATGATTACCCGTCAGGGGATGTCTCTCTTCATCGCCAAACTCGTCGAGTGACAATTTGTTCAGCGCCGAACTCAGTTGGCTATCGCCAAACTCTTCGGGAACTAACATCCTTAGTCATCAAATACTAACAGGATTTCCTTTATCGGAGACTAAGAAAATTCTTCATCAGGGACTAAACTTAGTCAGTCGGAGACTAATGTTAACCCATCAGAGACTAATGTTAATCCATCAGAGACTAATGTTATCTCATCAGGGACTAACATACCTCATCAGAGACTAACTTCACGCTGACAAAGACTAAGCTAAGACTTGTCTCTGGTATAGGGGTGTCTTCATTACTCAACAGAGGGTGGTGTTATCACCAGGTGACCAAGATCATGACTGGGGCAACTCTCAACATCTCATCTGCAGTAAGTAACAATCTTATCGTCTACCACAACTTATAGACACTACTAACCTCAAGGACTCATGTTGAAGAAAACTCAAGCATGGTGTTTCATTACTGATAAAAAGGAAATGTTTGGTAGTTAAAGGTTGTTCACTAGGTGGTCGTCAACAAATTTTACTTTCCTCATGGGTAGCTTTTGAAATAAAAGGCATTAATACTAGATGTTAAAAGCATGCATTAAGTCATGCTTTTGAAAGTGAACGAACCTAGTATGCTCACAAACATGGCATGCATAACAAAACAAAAGTGCAGGAACAGAACAGAGCTTTAGTATAGTGTTCATACCTTTTTAGCTGCAAAGAAGAAGTTAAAAACTTGGTTTGTTTCCTGAGAAAGACAGTTGTTCTTTGAGAGCGAACCTGTGTTTTGAGGGTGGTTTGCTGTATAGAACTTTATGAAAGTGGCGCTAGGGTTGTAACCAAAAGATATATATATCTCACTTGGAGCAGTTGGATTTATTTGGAAAATAGATTTCAGCTGTTGGCTGTGAAAGGAAGTAACAAGCTTTAGAAATAAGTGATTGGTGAGAAAGGGTGGATGCAACGGTTGCTAAAGTCAGTCAATCATCAATCACAACCAACAATCCAGTGTACTGTTGGAGTAGATTAGTTGGTTTTACGGTTACATGCTCGCAATCTTGACATAGTGTAATTAATACTCTTGTCTCACTGCCGTCTTTGGTTCAAAACAAATACTATAGCATGAAAACCTTCCCCACGTGAGAAATACACTTACTCTTGATAAGTGCTTGAATAGAAATAAGGAGAAATATGATAATCATAAATAAATAAAAAAATCATTAAAGGGTTTGAGTTTAAAAATATAAAAACTTTGGACATCACATTGCTATAAGATTTCCTTTAAGATATGAATTTATTATTCATACCCAAAATAATAACAAATATAAAATAGTAAAAGGAAATAATTTAAACCTTCATACATAAAATTAATCATAAAATGAAATAAATCATACAACGAAATTCTATTTTTTTTTTCGGGTTCTCACAATGATAATGTGCCACATTCGGATATCGAGTGTAGCTCGATTGATTATCGGGTCGGGGTGTGACAAGATATTTGAGCATCAGAAGATATTTGTCTATTGGAGTATATTCGTCCATCAACTGATAATTTGTCTATCAGTGGATATTTGGTCGTCGGCGGATAATTGTCTATCAACAGATAATTGGCCTTCAGAGGATAATTGTCCATCAGCTAATAATTTGTCCATTAGCAGATAATTGTCTATCAACAAATAATTGGCCATCGACGGATAATTTTCCATCAGCTGATAATTTGTCTTTCAATGGATAATTGGCCATCGGGAGATAATTTTCTATCAGTATATAATTGGTTGTTAGCAGATGATTGAATCAAGTCTGATACATCCTTGCTTTGTTGATGAAATCTTGCCAATGATCAACCTTGCATGAACTAGTTTTACTTAAAACTACACTACTTAAAATCCTCTTAACAAGTAGGATTTTATTCTAAGTCCTTTTACAACATTTCAAGCAAGGACTATATTACATCATCCATTTCTCCATCATCAATTTCAAATAAACGTTAAGTATAAATACTTTAAATAGTGTACGTGTGCAAGGGTTGACTTAACAATTTTGATTCTCTTGATTCCCAAAGCTTTGGCCGCTATTAGCCCCAAAATAAAGGCTTCATATTCGGCTTCATTATGTGAACATGGGAAATCAAATTTGTATGAAAGTTTTACTTGTCTTTCACCCTTGGATTGCAACATTATACATGCTCCTACCTTGGCTTCAGAAGATGCTCCATACTTCACTATCATGGACAGCTTCCACCACTTGTTCTTCTAATCCTAGAATTTCATAAGGGGGCTCGTACTCTCTACTTGGAAATTGCATTAGTAGGTCAGCTAGAGCTTAATACTTGATGGCTTTGAGAGTTTCACACTTGATGTCATATTTAGATAGGATCATGATCCATCTTGCTGGTCTTCCAACCAAGGTAGGCTTTGTGAGCAAGTATCAGATGAGGCTTGTCTTTGTCATGAGCTTGACTCCATGGGCTAACAAGTAGTGCCTCATCTTTTGAGCAATGAAAACCAAGGCAATGCCTTTATATATGGGAGTATCGTGTTTCCAGCCCTCAAATGATGCGACTTATGTAGTACATGGGTTTCTCTACCTCATCTTCTTGTGTGATTAGTCCCCCCTATCAATTTGCTAGTTGAAGTCAGCTAAAGTAGTAACGTTTTTCCCTTCTTTGGAACTATCATGGTGCGGGGGCAAGATAGAATTTTCTTGACCTTTTGGAAATCTTTTTGTTACCTCTCTCCCTACTTCCACTCTCATTTAACTTTAAGTAATGTTCCAAAGGGTTCAATGATCTCCAAAAGGGTCAGTATGAACCTTCTCAAGTAAGACACTCTTCTAAGAAAACTCTTCAACTACTTTTTTATGCTAGTTTGAAAAACTAAGGTTCTTGATGTTCTTCATTTTATTCTTGAATTTTTATTTTTATTTTGATTAAACTTTAAAAATCAATAACTCACAAACCATAAATGCTATAGACATGTGTGATATATGAAAATGATATTGAAAATTATTATCTACACAATGGTAAAAACAGAAATGACAATAAATGATAAAATAAAAGAACAGTGTGTTACCTCTTTAAAGTTTTAATGAATAAAAATCCAAATCTTTAATAAATACTCTTAAATGAATTTTCAGATTTTTGTGTGGTGAATTTGCTGGAGAAAAATGACTGAAGTGGGGGTTAGGGTTTAGTCATAATGATATACTTATATAACTTGCAAATCATTTTTTACCATTGGATTAGTTTTCGAAAACTTTACTTGGATTGGAAAAATTTTCCCTTGGATCGGAAATCATCTCCTTGTTTTGTCATTTAGGGAAAATGTTGAAGTTTGAATTAATTAGTGTTTAATTTAATTTGGTTATTCACTAATTACAATTTTAATGGTTATTCGTTACGATTTGTCGTTTAGTAGACGTGTGCGCGTCGATTTGCATAATTTGCACATATACTTAATCGTAAATTCTATCAGTCATTGAAATAAAACGAAAATTTCATGACTAACATAATTTAAATGTTCATAAAATTTATTTGAATTTTTGGGTTCTCACATTTACTTTTGAAGAAAATCTTCTTCTGTTTTCCCTTCTGACAAGATCTACAAAGACCATCTTGAGAAAATTCAAGTTGTGGTATTCCTATCACTAATCATTTTCTCACCAAACTATTGATAGTCTTGAAGTTTAGATAAGACAGCTTCTTGTGTCATAGCCAACTTTCATTTGCTGATCCTTTGCTGTAAAAGCATATTTTTGTCCTTCTTTTGTTGAGCAGAAGTCAGCTATGTATACATTGTCTTTTCTAACTCCAGACAATGTAACATCTTCAGTCTTTATGTTGCTTATAAGGCATTGTTCATCCTTAAAAATAACTTGATAGCTTTTATCACAGAACTAACTAATACTGAGTAGATTGTGCATTAAACCATCAACCAGAGCTACATTTTCAATGATGACATTACCATGAACTACTTTGTCATATCCCATAGTATATCCAATGATTTCATCTCCAAAGGACATTTTTGGGCCAGTTTTCTCCTCAAATTACGAGAGCAGGTACTTATTTCCAGTCATGTCTCGTGAACAACCATTATCCAAGTACCACACCTACTTCTTCGTCTTGCCCTGCACACACATTTAAACTAGTTAAATCTTTTAGGAACCCAAGACTGCTTGGGTTTTGATTTAACAGTTTTAGTCACAGGCTCAATTTCGGTTATTAGTGGGTTATTCTTTTTCTTTTTTTTCCTCTCCTCAGGAGGTAAAAGATCCATTTTGGTCCTAGGTGGCTTACGAAAAACTATAGACCTTTAAGGAGACATTCTTCTTGTGTGATTATGAACATTAGGCATAGAGAGATAAGCATAATAACAATTTGCATAAACATTGCAAGCATAAGATGGATGTCTAAAATCACCACAATAATGACATGACATATATTGAAGTGGTTTAATGTATGGATAACGGGCTGCATATGGAACATGAGGAATGTTTTCCCAGTGAGATGGCCTAGAACTTGTAGAAGGGGGGTTGAATACAAGTTCTTACAACTTTTTCCGAATTCCTGTTCTTTAAGAAATTAACTTTCTGCGGAATATAAAGAAAAAGATCAAAACTTTATAAACAATTGTTTTTATTGATTTAACAATTGATTACAAGTTTTCTAACAATCAAAAACAAGCTTTGATCGTCAGCTTCTATTCTGTGTATATAGAAAAATATAACACTTTCAATTCTCTCTATCTATATAGACATACACTGCTTCGAATTACAATTCTGTAATTTATAATTACAGCTTCTAAAACTAAGTTTACAAAAACCTAGCTTCCTAATTCAAATCAAATATAATCTTTCCAATTGAAAGATTTCTAATAAGTTTCCTTGTCCGCTACGTCTTCAATAAAGTCTACGTGTTCATGGAAGACTTTCCTTCTTTGATTTGAACTCTAACTCCATCAGCGATTAAGTCCTCGACTAATCTCCGATAGCTTCTTTAATTAGTCCTTGATCACTTCGAGTAATCTCCGATGCTTTACAACGTGTAATCTCTGATGCTTTACTTCGTGTAATATCCGATGCTTTACTTCGTGTAATATCCGATGCTTTACTTTGAGTAATCTCCGATGCTTTGGCTTTAGTCTCTGGTGATGTCAGCATTTAATCTCCGAGGTATTGTTTTAATCTCTGATGACGTCAGCATTAATCTCTGACTCTTTATTACAATCCCCGATGACGTAAGCTTTAATCTCCGATGACCAATCCTTCAATCTCCGATGAACAAAACATTTTAATCTCCGATGAAGGATTCTTCAATCTCCGATGGGCAAAGTCCAATCTCTGATGAACAAAATTTTAATCTCTGATGGACTTTTCCCTTAATCTCCGACAAGCCAAAATCAATCTCCGAAGGACTAATTAACTTAAACAACTTGTTGAACAAACTCAACGAGTATTCCAGCAGTACATACAAAAGTAATGAACCTATCTCTTGATTATAATGACTAAATTACAAACAAGAGATACTACTGCTAGCTACAAAACTAAAGTGTTACAAACCAACACTTTTCTGTACATTTGTATTTCTAAGTATTCTAAAGACAATCATCATCAAATGTTAATAAAACCTAACAATCTCCCCCTAATTATGAATATCAGAATGATAAGCATAATTTCAAGGTTGATGATGATGTCAAAACTAATCTATTACAAATACTTAGAAAAAGAATAAAGAATAATAAATGATACAAATGTACCTGAATTTTAGATCTTCGATCTATCATTCAGCTTCCTTTGAACAATTTATCCAGCTTAAAAAAACTGGCTTCTCTGAGTATTACACTCAGCTACTCCAAGAATAAATCCTGGCTACCTGAATATTTTATTCAGCTTCTCCAAGTCTATGACTGGTTTCAACTTCAACACACAACTCCAACACAACATTTTTATCTTATCTTTTCTTCAACTGTTCCATTCTTTCCTTTCTCTTCCTTCTCAGAAACTCCAGCCTATTTTTCAACAGGTTCTTCAATACAAGCTCAGTTTCTTCAACAGCATCTTTGAGTAATGCAAGAAATCCTTCAATATGCCTCTCGCTGACACTATTGATGTCCCTGTTGTAGTTGAAGAAAATTCTCTCCCCATAAAAAGTTTCATACCATAATCCCAAAGGTTTAGATTTAGCTTCTGGTTCTGAATTCACCTTATGCTCCATCTTCATCACCTTCTGAATCTGGCTTCGAAATTTTATGTTTAAATCAGAAGTCTCAAGCACTACAGTCAGCAACCACTCCAAATCTTCTTTTGTTTGTCCCTCCAAGGCTGGCTTCTCAAACTTCAAAGACTCTCCATCTGTCAAAAAGACATGAAGTAGCTCTTTGTTGTTCTTACCCTTTATCAGTTCAATTCTTCTTGTACTTTTCTTCAGGGCCGTTATTATTTCTTCAGTGCTAGCCATTTCAACCTTGTAAGACTTCTTTGATGAAACTGTTTGTGGCTTTGTTGGTCCACTCACAGCCACCACGGCAGTCTCGGTTGACCTTGGAGGGTCTTGAGAAATAGGCTTCTTGGTTGGTACTGCTTTCTGTGCACTTGATCTTCTTGTAGAGATCTTCTTCTTCTTTGCCTTCTCCTCCTCCCTTGTTGCTACCATGTCCTCCTCCTCTTGTAGTTTTTGAGCTAATAAGGCATCAGCATCTATTAATCTTTGATCACGAGGGTTGACTAACTCAACTTTCCCTTCCACTTCAATTTCAATAGGAGTAGGAAAGTGAGCAGTCTTCATGGCATCCCCCAGTAGCTTAGGTTGTCCTGGTTGAGTGAAGATTTGCTTCTTTGGTTGCTCAACCATGACTCCCTTGCCTTTGTCTTTTGGTTTGGGGGCTTGTGCAGAGGAAGAAGGAGAAGCCGCTGTTGTTGCTGTTGTTGCTGGAAGTGTTGTTGTTGCTGGAACAGTTGATGTTGTTGTTGCTGTTGTTGTTGTTGTTGTTGCTGCTTCTAGATCCGAATGTTTCTTTAGGATCCTGTCCAACATAGCTTGCAATTCTGCATCAAGGACAGGACCTGACTTTTGTTTTTGTACAGGAACAGGAACATTAGTTGGACCACTCTCCCCCTTTTTGACATCAGCATCTTTGGGTTGAGAAGAGGTGGCCAAATTTGGAATTGCCTGCATTAATAGCTGTTCCATTCGGTCTTGTTTTTGGATCAGGAGTTGGATGTTGTCTTCGAGGGCTTGAAGGCGACTGGCAGTTTTGGACTTATCTTTGATAAGGGTATCAATGGCAGTGACAGTCCTCCGTGGCAAGTGACCTTCATAGCATCTTCTAATCTTGTCTGTCTCCAACTCCATCCTTTCCTTTATTTGCTGCACTGCACCATTTATTCCAGTAACCAGGAAGTGGTGAAACTTTGTATGTTTCTTGTCCACCCTGGTTACCTCTTCAAGAACATTGATAAGTGTAGGTGCAGTTGCAGTGGACCCAATATTGGTCACATAATCCTGCCTCAACTGGGCGGCTGCTTCCTCCAGAGTGTTGGCATAAGAGGCATCAAGCCATTCATCAACATTATTATCTGGAGTTTCTTCAGGCACAGGTTCATCTGCTAGGCTTGTCTTCAATGCAGAAATATGATCTTGTCTCTGTTGTAGACCATATAACTCTTCAAAATCAGCATTAGACATCTCAGATATGACTTGTAAAGCTGCATCCCCTGTGCTTGATCTAATCTCTGGTTCTTCTGTTTGGATATTGATGGAGGGAGCAGAAGAAACCTGAGCTTCTTGTGAGCTGGTTTCAACAGGTTGTAAAAATATACCTGCTGAAAATTTCTCTCGTTTATTTTGTTCAAGGATCTCATCCTTGCTCACACCCTCTCCTTTTGCCTGGGGTTGGGCACCCAGCTTCTCATGCTCTCCTTTTTCCAAGCTTTCTAAAGCTTGACTCTCTTTTATGTGTATGTGCTCTCCTTTTTCCAGGTCAGGAGCCTGACTCTCACTATTTATTCTCACAACCTCACTCATTTTGATGGTGTCACTCTTTTCTACAGAAGTGGGAGTTTGAGAAGTGCTTGTGACAGCATGGACAGGGGGTTCCCTTTGTGTATCTTGGGCTAGGGATCTATCCATGGAAAATGTGTGAGAGCTTGTCTCGAGTATTGGCTCCTCTTTGGAAAAATCAAGAGAATCAATTATATTTACATTAAAAGAATCAAGAATGGGAGAAAAAGGAGAAGAATGTACATTGTGGAGTGTTGGCTGTTCCTCAAGGGCAAAAATTTGAGGAACATCAATAGATGACTCTGTGGGTGCACTCCTTGTGTCACTCGTTTGTTTTGTATTCTCTCTATTTGGTTCCTCTTGGCTGTGACCAAGAGTTTGTGCAGACTCTGTTACAGGTGTCCTTGGTTGAGGACTTTCTTCAATGTCAATGTCCTGTTGGGAGGACAATGGCAGATTACTGTTTTTCCTTATAACCTCCATTGCCTTTTGGGAAGCAATGGATTGCTTTTGGCTTTGGGTTATAACTCTCTTCTTTCTCTGAAGTGGAACTTCAGCTTCTGGTTCTCCCTCATCCTCACTTACTCCCTCAATTATTTTTCTTTTTATTGGGAGCTTTGTGACTTTTCTGGTTTTTACAACCACAGTCTTTTGGGAGACTGTGGAGGGGGCTTTAGATTTTGATTGTGAAGTTGTTGGGGGATTAGATGGTGTTTGTGTGGTATCCCCAAAGAATTGTAAAGAATATGTGGTTGGAAGAGTGTCAATGAGAGTGTTTCTCATGACAGTAGGATAGAATAAAGGTACATTTACCTTTGCCGCATATTTCTTTAAATCACTTACTACTCGTTTTGTCTGCAAAACAGGAGGCACAACTTGCATACCAGTGATATTAAGGTTAGGAATTAAATGATATGCAATCATCATCAAAAACCTAGCATAATAAACTTTATTTTTATCACCAGTTTTAAGTTTGTCCATCAAGTTTTGCAAAATCAAAAGCCCTACGTTTATATGCCTATCATACAATACACTATATGCAATTTGTTGTGAAATAGTGGTGATGGCATCATATCCACTGCATTTAGAAGTAAAAGCTTTAGTTATAATGTCAAAGAACAATGACCACTCTGGCCTAAGATGGGGACGTGTGATGGTCCCAACAGAACTTATTTCAGTATTATAGTTTAATTCCTTAAACATACCTATAAGTTCTTCATCAGAGGCAAGAGGATCATAGTTTTCCCTTACGGGTAAATGAAGTGCATTATTAACTGTGGCATGAGTAATAGTATAGTCAGTGTTTTCATACCTGAAACTTACCTGTGGAGAGTCATCACTTTCATCAGTGATTGATGCAGTGCTCCACATGGTTGTAATGACTTCTGCAGCTTGGATGGGAGTGTCATAGATAGCGTGTTGTAGTGGAGAGTTCTTTAGGAAATCCACAACAGGGTAGTACTTTGCTTCAAATTCATACTTGTTAGCCACCCCTGCATGGTTAGTCTTTATGAAAACGAACTCATCAACTGTGAAGCACACTGTTTTGGCCGCCATTGAAGAGATCTGTAAACTTTGTGAAGAACGCTCAACGAGAGATTAAATTGCAGAGAATGTGCAGAGAGAAATCTAATTTGCAGAGTTTGATACTTGTAATTGCAAACGTTTTTTTTGAACTTACGTTTATTAAAGTATAAGCAACGATTGCTATTCAAGCATCAAGGGTAACTACCAATTTACCCTTTTTCAGAGATTGCCCTAATCTCTGATATATCCACTTGATACGAGATTGACCCGATTAGTCTCCGATGAAGTAATTACTCATCGGAGAATAATTTAATCTCTGATGAAATAACTCATCGGGGATTAAAATAATCTCTGATGAAATTACTCATCGGGGATTAATCGTAATCTCTGATGAAGTAACTCATCGGGGATTAATCGTAATCTCTGATGAAGTAACTCATCAGGGATTAAATTAATCTCTGATGAAATTACTCATCGGGGATTAATCGTAATCTCTGATGAAGTAACTCATCGGGGATTAAAATAATCTCTGATGAAGGTATTCATCGGGGATTAAACGTAATCTCTGATGAAGTAACTCATCGGGGATTAAAATAATCTCTGATGAAGTTATTCATCGGGGATTAAACGTAATCTCTGATGAAGTAAATGTACTCATCGGGGATTAGGGTCAATCTCTGATGTTGTTATTTTGATTAGTCGGAGACTAACCTTTTTACACATCAGGGATAAAAACACATTTTCCAACAATCATTTTGATGATTGTTAGCTACTTTTTTTTTGTTTTATCAAAATTTAAAACAGCTTCTTTTTCCAGAATTAATTATTCTAGATTCATCAAAAATCTGTTTAATTAAAAACAGCTACAATCCAGAAATTTAATTCTAGCTTCTGAAAAATCTGTTCAATTAAGAACAGCTACAACCCAGAAATTTAATTCTAGCTTCTAAAAAATCTGTTCACAGGAACAGCTGCAATCTAGAAATTTAATTCTAGCTTCTGAAAAATCTGTTCAATTAAGAACAGCTACAACCCAGAAATTTAATTCTAGCTTCTAAAAAATTTGTTCAATTAAGAACAGCTACAACCCAGAAATTTAATTCTAGCTTCTAAAATCTGTTTAGTTAAAACAGCTTCTTTTTCCAGAATTAATTATTCTAGCTTCATGCAACTGTTAAACAACTTGAAAGTTAAAACTTTAATTTTTAGAACCATAATTCAACATTCCTAGTTCAGAAACTAGTCTGTTAAATGTAGATTCATCCAAAGGTTTTGTAAAAATATCTGCAAGTTGTTTATCAGTTGTAACCCAGTGCAATTCAATATTTCCTTCACTAACATGTTCCCTAATGAAGTGATATCTTATATCTATGTGTTTAGTTCTTGAGTGTTGCACTGGATTTTCAGTTATGGCTATGGCACTAGTGTTATCACAATAAATTGGGATTTTGGATAGTGTCATACCATAATCTAGGAGTTGATTCTTAATCCATAAGATTTGAGCACAGCAACTCCCAGCTGCGATATATTCAGCTTCTGCTGTTGAAGTAGAAACTGAATTTTGTTTCTTGCTAAACCAAGAAACAAGTCTGCCTCCAAGTAGTTGGCAGCTTCCACTTGTGCTTTTTCTGTCAAGCTTACACCCTGCATAATCAGCATCTGAATAGCCAATTAGTTTAAAGTCAGATTCTTTAGGATACCACAATCCAAGGTTTGGGGTACCCTTTAGATATCTGAGTATTCTTTTTACAGCAATCAAATGTGACTCTCTAGGGTCAGCTTGAAATCTAGCACACAAGCATGTAGCAAACATTATATCAGGTCTACTTGCAGTTAGATATAAAAGAGAGCCTATCATTCCTCTATAACTAGTAATATCAATTTTCTTTCCTTTTAAATCCTTATCTAGTTTAGTGGAAGTAGGCATGGGTGTTTTTGCAGATGCACAATCAACTAAGTCATATTTTCTCAATAAGTCCTTGACATACTTAGACTGACTGATAAATATTCCATCAGTTGATTGTTTTATTTGCAAACCTAAGAAAAATGTTAATTCTCCCATCATACTCATTTCATATCTAGACTGCATAAGTTTTGAGAATTTTTCACAAAGCTTCTCATTCGTAGACCCAAATATAATATCATCTACATATATTTGCACCAAAATTATATCAGAGCCTTGCTTTCTATAAAATAAAGTTTTATCTATGATACCTCTAATAAATTTATTTTCTAGTAAAAACTGGGATAGAGTATCATACTAGGCTCTTGGTGCTTGTTTCAAGCCATAAAGTGCTTTGTCTAATTTGTAGACATGATTTGGAAATTTGGAGTCTATGAAACCTGGGGGTTGGCAAACATAGACTTCCTCTTCCAATTTTCCATTTAAGAAAGCACTTTTGACATCCATCTGGTACACCTTGAAGTTCTTGTAGGCTGCATATGCCAGGAATATTCTGATTGCTTCAAGTCTTGCTACTGGTGCAAAAGTTTCATCATAATCTATTCCTTCTTCTTGAGAATATCCTTTTGCAACCAGTCTTGCTTTGTTCCTTGTTATTGTACCAGCTTCATCTAATTTGTTTCTGAAGACCCACTTGGCACCAATGATTGATCTATTCCTTGGTTTGGGTACCAGTCTCCAGACTTTGTTTCGAGTGAATTGGTTTAATTCTTCTTGCATGGCAATTATCCAATCAGGATCTTGAAGTGCTTCCTCAATTTTCTTTGGTTCAATCTTTGATAGAAAACTGAGGTACAAACATTCATTTTGTGTTGCACTTCTAGTCCTAACTCCATCCTCAATATTTCCAATGATCAAATCTGTTGTGTGATCTTTCAACCATGGTCTAGGTTTTGGTAGATTTGATCTTGAACTAGAGGCTTCATTTTCTAGATTGATAAGATTCAATCCAGCTTCATGAGCAGAGTTTGCTCCCCCTAAACTATTGATCTCTTCTTCATTAACTCCCCCTGAGTTAGATATCTCAATAGTCTCTGTGTGTGCATCAGGGATACTAGTCTCTGATGTATCATTAGTCTCCAATGGAGAATTAATGTCATCAGTGACTTGTGTTTCATTTTGTTTCAGTACTCTAGTCTCTGATAATACATCAGTCCTTGGTACTTCATGCACAACAGTCAACTCCCCCTCAATTAAAGAGGAATCATTGTTGTTTTGGGGATTTTCAGCATTCTCTGTTGGATATTCCCATGCATCCAATTCATTCTCAAAATTGAGAGGTTCATGCAATCCTTGACCAAGCATTCCTGGAATCTTTCCATCATCAAATGCAACTTGAATGGATTCCACAATGACCTTGGTTCTTAAGTTATAAACTCTGTATGCTTTGCTTGACAGAGAATAACCTAAGAAGATTGCTTCATCAGATTTATTTTCAAATTTTCCTCTTGTCTCTGATGAATCTCTCAGTACAAAGCACTTACAACCAAACACATGTAAAAACTTGAGAGTTGGTTTTCTCCCAGTCATTAACTCATATGGTGTTTTGTTGTAGGCTTTGTTTATCAAGGACCTGTTTTGTGTAAAACATGCAGTGCTTATAGCTTCCTCCCAAAAATAGGTAGGAAGCTTAGCCTCTTGCAACATGGTCCTTGCTGCTTCAATGAGGGTTCTATTTTTCCTCTCAACAACTCCATTTTGTTGAGGAGTTCTAGGTGCAGAGAATTGATGAGTAATTCCTTTCTCAGTGCAGAATTCAATTACTTGGGTATTTTTGAATTCTGTTCCTCTGTCACTTCTTATTACCCTCACTGTTTTTCCTGACTCAGTTTCTAGTTTCTTGACATGATCAATAATTAACTGAGCAGCTTCATTCTTTGCAAAGAGGTATTTTACCCAAGTATACCTTGTGTAATCATCAACAATTACCAGTGCATATCTATTCCTTAATATAGACATCACATTCACTTGACCAAATAAATCCATATGGAGAAGTTGTAAAGGATCAGTGATTGATGTTGCTGGTTTGTTTTTGAATGATACACTTCTTTGCTTTCCTTTCTGGCATGCATCACACAATCCATCTTGTGTAAATTCCAATTGTGGAATGCCAGCTACCAATCCTTTCCTCACAAGACTATTGATATTCTTGAAATTCAAGTGGGAAAGCTTCTTATGCCAAAGCCAACTCTCATCAGTTGAAGCTTTGCTATATAGACATGTGATTTGATCAGTTGAAGAAATGAGATTTGCAATGTACAAATTCCCTTTTCTTTTTCCTGTCAAAATCACAGTCCCTGATTCTTTGTCACTCACTAAGCATTGATCTTCTTTAAAAGTGACATTGAATCCTTTATCACATAGTTGACTCACACTTAGTAGATTGTGCTTTAAGTCGTCAACCAGTGCTACTTCTGTGAAGATGACATCTCCATGTTCAACAGATCCATATCCTCTTGTATGGCCTTTGCTGTCATCTCCAAAAGTGACTCTTGGGCCACTTCTCTCTTCATACTGTTTTAGCAGGGACTTATCTCCAGTCATGTGCCTTGAACAACCACTGTCCAAGTACCATGATTTCTTCTTTTTGCCCTGCACAGTAGAGAGAACTAGTTTGAGATTTTTGGGACCCAAATCTTCTTGAGTCCTTTCTCACTAGCTGCAGTTTCAAGACTTGACTCAGAATAAGTCGATTGCCTCTTTTCATGTTTGATTTTAATTGGGCAATTTACAGTCTTGCTTCCACTGTTTGTGAGACTACTTGACTTTGATTTATTATTTTCTATGCAAAGATTACTTGACCTTTTTACAGGTGATTTATCTTTTATTGTCTTTGAGTTAGCAGTCTCAATCATAGGAATTTTATTTCTGCTCCTACAGTGCATAGCTATGTGGTTTGGATTACCACATACATGACATGTTTTTCTAGGAGCATCAGGCATTGAAACATAGTTTGTGTATTTGTTAATCCCTAACTTGCCATTCCTATTTTTCTTTCTTCTGTTTGATTCCACAACTTTTTCAACCTTTTGTATTGTAACAGTTTCCAATTTCTTTATTAACTGTTTCTTTGTCATAAACCCAATGTTTAAATTTTTGTTTTGAATTTTCTCAACAATATTCACTGTCTTTTGATTGAAACTTGTTTTTTCAGTGTTTTGTTGATCTTGAATGTTTATAAATTTGGGTTCATGGACAGGAGATACAAAGTTAATTTTTCTAGCAGCTTTAGGCTTTTCAGTTGTGGACTCAACAGCTTCATCATGATCAATTAAATCTGAACTACTATCAAGATTTTCATCATAACCTAGTCCAGATTTTTGACCTATTGTTTGATACCCTACCAAGTCAGATAACTTTTTAGAGGAAGTATTCCACTGTTTAATCTTAGCTTGAGCGATTTCAAGTTGCTCTACTAAGTAGTATTCCCTCTTTTTCAAAGCATCAATCATGTGATGTGCTTTGTTTAGATCAGACTTGATTATATCAAACTGTGCCAATCTCTCTTCAAGAAACTTATTTCTTTTTAAGAGATTGTCACGTGATTCTTTTACATTGGTATGCTCTAGAGTTAATGATCTAAAACTGATATGCAAATCAGACATATCTTTTTGCATGCTTTCAATGCTAGATGTATCAAGTAAATTAAGCACGTTAAAATTCTGATTTGCATTACATACCTTTGAAGAAACATTTGACTCGTCACTACGAGCCATTAGGGCAAAGTTGACAACTTCTTCATCAGAATCGCTGTCAATCCAATCCTTTCCCTCAGTAATCAAGGCTTTGCTTTTGGATTTAGCTTTCTTGTCAGCAAAGTCCTTCCTTGATTTTTCATCCTTAGATCTATCATTAGATCTAGGCTTCTTGCACTCATTGGCAAAGTGCCCTAACCCATCACAATTGTAGCATCTTATTTTCTTTAAGTCGAAGGTGACTTTTTGACCTTCTCGTTTAGGGTTAGGTTTTCTCGATGACTTCCTTCCTTTTCTGCTAGCCCTAAATTTCTTAAACTGTTTAACCATGAATGCCATGAATTCCTCCATGTCATCATCGGTATCCAGTTCATCTTCAATATCAGTCGAGCTAGCATCAGAGGATTCACCATCAAGCTTCTCTTGAGACTTGTTTGTCTCAACCATCAACGCAGCTCCTTTGTCCCTGCCATGCATGCGCTGTCTTTGCTCTACTTCAAGTTCATATGTCTTTAAGTTTCCGTAGAGCCTATCCAATGTGAGGGTTTCCATATCATGAGCCTCCCTAACTGCAGTAGTCTTTGGATCCCAGCTTGGAGGGAGGGCTCTCATGAACTTGGTATTGATATCTTCATTATCATATGTCTTACCAAGTATGGTCAAGTCATTAAGCAAAGAATTGAACCTGTCATAGATTGACGTGATTGGTTCATTAGGCTTTGCCTGAAAGAACTCATACTGTTGAGTCAACAGTGAACGTCTGTTCTTTCTAACTTGATCAGTCCCCTCACATAGGACCTTGATAGTGTCCCAGACTTGTTTAGATGTCGTGCAATTGATGATGCTATTGAACATATGTTTGTCTATTCCATTATAGAGTATATTCATAACTTTAGCATCTTTCAACACTTGTAACTTGTCCTCGTTGGTATAATCACTTTCTGGTGCAAGTACAAAGTGTTCTGCGACAATAGATCCTTCGACAGTTTTTGCAGGAATAAACTTCCTGGGTAGATAAGGACCCTTCTCAATCCTATCTATGTAATCTGGATCTGTTGCTCTCAAGTGCATATACATCTTTTGTTTCCACATTGGATATTCATCCCTTTTTAGAATAGGGATCCTGGTTCCACCATCACGTCCTCCATTATACGCAATCATGTTAGAGCTGCTTGCTTCTTCGTTGTTGGCCATCTCAGAATCTTGTTAATTGAGTATTTTCAATTAGTGGCTCTGATACCAATTGTTTTCCCAGTGAGATGGCCTAGAACTTGTAGAAGGGGGGTTGAAT
>CM025782.1:1948183-2104617 GCA_014636745.2 Centella asiatica
TTACTTCAAAATGCAGTGGCTATGATGCTATCACTACACTCACACAACAAATTGCTTTTAGTGTTTTGTATGATAGACATCTAAATATTGGGCTTTTAATTCTACAAAATCTTTTGATAAAACTTAAAACCAGTAAAAATAAAATTTATTATTCTAGATTTTTGATGATGATTGCTAATTATCTAATTCCTAACCTTGATATTACTAGAATGCAAGTTTTACCAACTGTTTTGCAGAGTAAAAGAATATTTACAGATGTGAAGCATAAATCTGCAAAGGTAATAATTCTTCTATTTTTTCCTTTTGTCATGAGATCTATTCTCATTGACAGGCTTCCAAATCTTTATTCTTTGCAATTTTTTGAGGATATTGAAAGCCAAAACCCCGTTAATCCTCCAACCACTTCACATCACCTGTCTATAGCCCCCTCCACAGTCTCTCAACAGATTGTGGTTGTAAAACCAAAGATAATCACAAAACTCCCAATTAAAAGAAAAATCATTGAGGGAGCAAGTGAGGATGAGGGAGAACAAGAAGCTGAAGTTCCACTTCAGAGAAAGAATAGAGTTATAACCAAAAGCCCACAGCAATCCAGTGCTTCTCAAAAAGCATTGGAGGTTATAAGGAAAAACAGTGAACTGTCACCATCCTCCCAAAAGGATGTTGATATTGAAGAAAGTTCCCAACCAGGAACACACTATACAAAGTCTGCACAACCTCTTGTTCACCAACAAGAGGAAACACAAAGAGAGAAAATAAAAGAAAAGAGTGACACAAGGAGTGCACACACAACGTCATCTTTTGATGTTCCTCAATTTTCAATGTCTGAGGAACCGCCAACACTCCAAACTGTACATCCTTCACCTTTTTCTCCCACTATTGATTTTTTTGATATACATATGATTGATTCTCTTGATTTTTCCCAAGAGGAGCCAATAATCAAGATAAGCTCTCAAACAGATTCCATGGATAGATCCCTAGCCCAAGATAAACAAAGGGAACCCCCTATCCATGTTGTCACAAGCACTTCTCAAACCCCCACTTCTATAGGACAGAGTGACACCATCCATATGAGTGAGGTTATGAGAATAATTAGTGAGAGTCAGGCTCCTGCCCTGGAAAAAGGAGAGACCATACACATACAAGAGAGTCAAGCTTTAGATAGCTTGGAAAAAGTAGATAAAGAGAAGTTGGGTGCCCAACCCAAGACAAAAGGAGAGGGTGTGAGCAAGGATGAGATCCTTGAACAAAAGAACAGAGAGAAATTTTCAGCAGGTATATTTTTACAACCTGTTGAAACAAGCTCACAAGAAGCTCCGGTTTCTTCTGCTCCCTCCATCAATATCCAAACAGAAGAATCAGAGAAAAGTCCAAGCACAGGGGATGCAGCATTACATATTATCTCTGAGATTTCAAATGCAGATTTTGAAACTCTTTATGGTCTACAACAGTCTCAAGATCATATCTCTGCATTAAAGACAAGGCTTGCAGATGAACCTGTGCCTGAAGAAGCTCCAGAGCATAATGTTGATGAATGGTTTGATGCCTCTTATGCCAACACTCTGGAGGATGCAGCCGCCCAATTAAGGCAGGACTATATGACCAATATAGGGTCAAATACATCTGCACCATCAATTCAAGACATAATGGAAGAAGTAAACAAGGTGGATAAGAAACACACAAAGTTTCACCACTTCTTGGTTATTGGCATCAATGGTGCAGTGAAGAAAATTGAGGAAAGGATGGAGTTGGAGACTGAAAAGATTAGAAGGTGCTATGAAGGACACCTGCCAAGGAGGACAATTACTGCCATTGATACACTTATCAAAGCCAAGTCCAAGACTGATAGTCGACTTCAAGCCCTTGATGCAAACATCCAACTCTTGATCCAAAAGCAAGACAGAATGGAGCAGCTACTGATGCAGGCAATTCCAAATCTGGCCACCTCCTCTCAATCCAAAGATACTGATGTCAAAAAGGGGGAGAGTGGTCCATCCGATGTTCCTGTACAAAAGCATAAGTCTGGTCCTGTCCTTGATGCAGAATTGTAAGCAATGATGGACAGGATCTTAAAGAAACATGTTGATCTTGCAGCAGCTACAACAGCTACAACACAACTGCCAACACCACCACCACCACCACCACCAACAACAACAACAGCAACAGCAGCATCTCCTCCTTCCATTACACAAGCCCCAACAATGAAAGATAAAGGCAAGGGTGTTTTGGTTGAGGAGCCAAAGAAATCAAAATCTACTCAACCAGGACAGCCAAAGCTGATGGGGGATGCTATGAAGACTGCTCACTTTCCCACTCCAGTTGAACTGATAGTGGATGGGAAAGTGGAGTTAGTTTATCCTCAAGAACAAAAGCTAATAAAATCTGATGCACTATTAGCTCAGAAACTTCAAGAGGAGGAGGATATGGCAGCAGCAAGGGAGGAGGAGGAGTCAAAGAAGAAGAAAAACTTTACAAGGAAATCAAGTGCACAGAAAGCAGCCATAACCAAAAAGAAAAATAAAGAGATGGAAGAGGCTGAAAAGAAATCAAGAAGGAAACCCTTGGTTCAGGAATCTGCAAAGAAACCTGTAACCAGGGCAACTATTGAAAAGCCTACCTCTCAAGATCCTCCAAGGTCAACTGAGACTGCTTTGGTGGCTGTGAGTGGACCAACAAAGCCACAAACAGTTTCATCAAAGAAGTCTTACAAGGTTGAAATGGCAAGTACAGAAGAAATCATCAAGGCCCTTAAGAAGACCACAGAGAAGATAAATCTAGTAAAGGGTACAAATAACAAAGAAATTCTCCATGTTTTCTTGAAAGATGGGGAATCTCTGAAGTTTGAAAAGCCAGCCTTGGAGGGACAAAAGAAAGAAGACCTGGAGTGGTTGCTGACTGTTGTGCTTGAGACTTCTGATCTCAACATGAAACTTCAAAGCCAGATTCAAAAGGTGATGAAGGTGAAGCATAAGGTGGATACTGTGCCAGAAGCTAATCCTAAACCTCTAGGATTATGGTATGAGACTTTTCATGGGGAGAAAGTCTTCTTTGATTACAACAGAGATATTAATAGTGTGAGTGAGCGACATATTGAAGGATTTATCAGTTTGCTCAAGGATGCTACAGAAGAAATTGAGTTGGTGCTGAAAAAGCTGTTGATAGATAGATTGAAGTTGCTAAGGAAAAACAGAAAAGAAAGGCTGGAGTTGTTAAAGAAAAAATGAGGTAAATTTGTTGTGTTGGAGTTGTTTGTTAAAAATAAGCTGTATTTTTTTTTTATTTTTGAAGCCAGACTTATAGGATTTAAACCTGAGTCTTAGTGGAAGCTGAACATCAGATCAAAGATCTTAGTTCAGAATACATTTGTAGTTAGAAATTCTTTATTCTTTTTCTAAGTAATTGTAATGTTGAGTTTTGACATCATCATCAACCTTGAAATTATGCTTATCATTCTGATATTCATAATTAGGGGGAGATTGTTAGGTTTTAGAACATTTGATGATGATTGTCTTTAGATTACTTAGAATACAAATGTATAGAAAGTGTTAATTAGTAACACTGAAGTTTTGTAGCTAGCAATTATCTTTGTTTGTAATTCATTCATTCTTTGTAAAGAGATATAAATATTTCTTATTTGTAAGTAACTGCTGGAATGGTGTATCGAAGCTTCAGAAAGTCAAGATGTGTATTTGATCTGTTAGAATTTGCAAAAAGGCTTATCGGAGACTAGGAAAATTGGTCAGGGACTAAAAAGATCTTATCTGTCGGAGACTAGTTTTGCCTATCGGAGACTAAGACTTAAGTCATCAGAGATTAAGTCTAAAGGAGTCGGAGACTAAAGCTTACGTCATCGGAGACTAAAGTTAAAAGCATCAGAGACTAAGCTGACGTCATCGGAGACTAAGCCTTAACGCGTCAGAGACTAAATAATTCTATCGGAGACTATACAAGCTGACGTCATCAGGGACTAATTGCATCGGAGACTAGTAATGACGTCACCAGAGACTAAAGATGAAGCATCAGGGACTAATCGTGATTTATTTCTTGAAAGATACAGAGTTCGAATTAAAAAGGAATGTCTTCCACGTAAAGCAAAATATTATTGAAGACGTATCTGGTAAGGAAACTAACCAGAAATCTGTTCCTATCAAAAAGGAAAGATTGTATTTGATTCGAATAAGGAAGCTGAATTTTGTTCAGAATAGGAACTGAGTCAATAGTAATTCAGTTGTTAGAGAAGCTGTAATTAGGTTTACAGAGAATTGTAACTTCGAAGCTGTATAGGTTTTTCATAGTTTTGTATCTTTTCCTATACAGAATGGAAAAAAAGCTGACGATTACATTATTATAATTGTTAGGATTTGTATTCAATTGTAAATCAATAAAGCAATTGTTTATAAATTGATTCGTGTTCTTGTTCTTTATATTCCGCAAAAAAAGTTAATTTCTTAAAGAACAAGTATTTTGAAAAGATTTTAAAGAACTTGTATTCAACCCCCCTTCTACAAGTTCTCGGCATCTCACTGGGAAAACAGACTTGTCCCTCCAAGGCTGGCTTTTCAAATTTTACAGACTCTCAATCCTTTAAAAAGACATGGAGGAGTTCTTTGTTATCTTTACCCTTTATTAAATCTATCTTCTTTGTACTTTTCCTCAGGGCTTTGATTATTTCTTCAGTACTTGCCATTTCAACCTTGTAAAACTTCTTTGATGAAACTGTTCATGGCTTTGTTGATCCACTCACAGCCACCAAAGCAGTCTCAGTTGACCTTGGAGGATCTTGAGAGGTAGGCTTCTTGATAAGTGCTTTGATCACAGGTTTCTTTGCAGATTCCTGGACCAAAGATTTCCTTCTTGATTTCTTCTCTACCTCTTCTATCTCTTTATTTTTCTTCTTGGTTATGGCTGCTTTCTGTGCACTTGATCTTCTTGTAAAGACTTTCTTCTTCTTTGCCTCCTCCTCCTCCCTAGTTGCTGCCATATCCTCCTCCTCTTGAAGTTTCTGAGCTAGTAGTGCATCAGATTCTATTAGTTTCTGTTCTTGAGGATAGACCAACTTCACTTTCCCATCCACTATCAGTTCAACTAGAGTGGGGAAGTGAGCTTTCTTCATGGCATCCCCCATTAGCTTAGGTTGTCCTGGTTGAGTAGCGGTTTGCTTCTTTGGATCTTCAACCATGACACCTTTGCCTTTGTCTTTTTGTTTTGGGGCTTGTACAGTGGAAGAGAGAGATGTTGTTGTTGCTGTTACTGTTGTTGTTGTTGTTGTTGTTAGAAGTTGTGTTGTTGTTGTTGACTTTGTTGTTGCTGCTTGAAGATCTGCATGCTTTTTCAATATCCTATCCATCATTACTTGTAGCTCATCAGAACTTGGAAGTTTTGATGGAGCAGGTATTTGAACTGGACCAGGTTTTGATAGTTGTTTTTGTACAGGTTTGATATGTTGACCACTCTCCCCCTTTTGGCATCAGCATCTTTAGGGTGGGAGAAGGTGGCCAAGTGTGGAATTGCCTGTAGCAATAGCTGTTCCATTCTGTCTTGTTTTTGGATCAGGAGTTAGATATTGGCTTCGAGGGCTTGAAGTCGACTGTCAGTCTTGGACTTATCTTTGACTAAAGAATCAATTGCAGTGACAGTCCTCCTTGGCAAATGTCATTCATAGCACCTTCTTATTTTTTCAGTCTCCAACTCCATCCTTTCCTCCATTCTCTTCACTGCACCATTTATGCCAGTAACCAAGTAGTGGTGAAACTTTGTATGTTTCTTATCCACCTTGGTTACTTCTTCAAGAATATCTTTAACTGATGGTGCAGAGGCAGTTGACCCTATGTTGGTCACATAATCCTACCTTAAACGGGCGGCTGCTTCCTCCAGTGTGTTGGAATAGGTGGCATCCAACCATTCATCAACATTTATATTTGGAGTTTCTTTGTGCACAGGTTCATCTGCAAGCCATGTATTCAATGCAGAAATGTGGTATTGTCTTTGTTGAAGACCATATAACATTTCAAAATCAGCATTGGACATCTCAGAAATCACATTTAATGTTGCATCCCCTGTGCTTGAAATGTTCCCAGTTTCTTCTGTTTGGATATTTGTGGAGGGAGCAGAAGAAACTTGAGCTTCTTGTGAGCTGGTTTCAACAGGTTGTAAAAATGCACCTGCTGAAAATTTATCTCGTTTATTTTGTTCAAGGATCTCATCCTTGCTCACACCCTCTCCTTTTGTCTGGGGTTGGCACCCAGCTTCTTTTGCTCTCTTTTTTCCAAGATTTATAAAGCTTGACTCTCTTGTTTGGTTATTTCCTCTCCTTTTTCTAGGTTAGGAGCCTAACTCTCACTATTTATTCTCACATCCTCACTCATATGGATGGGTGCACTCTGTCCTACAGAAGTGGGGGTTTGAGAAGTACTTGTGACTGCATGGATAAGGGGTTCCTTTTATATATCTTGGGCTAGGGATCTATCCATGGAATGTGTTTGAGAGATTGTCTCGAGTATTGGCTCCTCTTGGGAAAAATCAAGAGAATTTAAATGTATAATATCAAAAGAATCAAGTATGGGAGAAGAAGGAGAAGAATGTACAGTGTGGAGTGTTAGTTGTTCCTCAGACAGTGAAAATTGAGGAACATCAAATGATGACTCTGTGTGTGCAATCCTGGTGTCACTCTTTTCTTGTATTTTCTCTCTTTGGGTTTCCTCTTGTTGGTGAACAAGAAGTTGTGCAGACTCTGTACAATGTGTTCCTGGTTGGGAACTTTCTTCAATGTCAACATCCTTTTGGGAGGATGGTGACAGTTCACTGTTTTTCCTTATAACCTCCATTGCTTGTTGGGAAGCAATGGATTGGTTTTGGCTAAGGGGTATAACTCTCTTCTTTCTCTGAAGTGGTACTTCAGCTTCTTGTTCTCCCTCATCATCACTTACTCCCTCAATTATTTTTCTCTTTATTGGAAGTTTTGTGATGGCTGTTTGAGTCTTTACAACCACAGTCTTTTGGGAAACTGTAGAGGGGGCTATGGATTGTTGTTGTGAAGTGGTTGGAGGATTCACATGGTTTTGGCTTTCAATATCCTCAAAGAATTGTAAAGAATAAAGATTTGGAAGCCTGTCAATGAGAATAGATCTCATGACAGGAGGGAAAAATAAGGGTACCTTTGCCTTTGCAGATTTATGCTTCACATCAGTAAAAATTCTTTTACTCTGCAAAACAGTTGGTACAACTTGCAATCTAGTAATATTAAGGTTAGGGATTAGATAATAAGCAATCATCATCAAAAACCTAGCATAATAAATTTTATTTTTATTACCAGATTTCAGTTTTACCAAAAGATTTTGGAGAATTAAAAGCCCAATGTTTAGATGTCTATCATACAACACACTAAAAGTAATTTGTTGTGTGAGTGTAGTGATAGCATCATAGCCACTGCATTTAGACGTAAAAGCTTTAGTGATTATATCAAAGAACAGGGACCACTCTTGCCTTAGATGGGGTCGTGTAATAGACCCAACATAACTTATTTCAGCAGAATAGTGTAAATTTTTGAACATAGAAAGAAGTTCTTCATCAGAGGCAGAGGAGTTAAAGTTTTCATAGATTGGCAAATGTAAAGCATTATTAACTACGGTATGATCTATATTATAAATAGAGTTTGCATACCTGAAACTTACCACATGAGAGTCAGTGTTCTCATCCTGGATGGTAGTAGTGGACCAGACAGCCGTGAGAACTTCAGCGGCTTGGACGAGAGCTTCATAAATGGCATATAATAGAGTGAAGTTTTGAAGAAAATCCACGAAGGGGTGGTACTTGGCTCCAAATTCATGCTTGTTAGCCACCCTTGCATGGTTAGTCTTTATGAAATCAAAATCTCCAAACTGAAAACAGACTATTTTAGCGGTCATTAGAAGAGATCTACGAACTTTGAAGAAACTTTGAAAAAGGGGTTAAATTGCAGAGAATTTGCAGAGAGAAAATAATTTCAAAGCTTTGAGAGATTGTGATTGTAGATGTGTTTGATTTTACTTTTAGCAAAGTATTAGAAAACGTTTGCAATTCTAAAGATAGTGAACCGTTTTTTATCGTGGGTAGGATAACTACCAGATTACCCTCGATCGGAGATTGCCCTAATCTCTGATAAGTTCACTCATAAATGACTCGACCCAATTAGTCTCCGATAGTTTATTTTGATTGAGTCAGAGACTAACCAAAAATGACGTCGGGGACTAAGGTAGTCTCCGATAGTTCAATTTTTAATCCAGTCGGGGACTATTTAAAAACAACTATCGGGGACTAGTTAGTCTCTGATAGTTCAAATTTTTAATTCAGTCGGGGACTAATTAAAAACAACTATCGGGGACTAGTTAGTCTCTAATAGTTCAAATTTTTAATTCAGTCGGGGACTAATTAAAAACACTATCAGGGACTAAAATAGTCTCTTTCTCTTAAGCTTTCAGAATATTTCCAACAATCAAGTTTAATGATTATTAGCTTCAAAATTCTGTTATTTGATAACAGCTACATTCCAAAAATTAAATTCTAGCTTCTAAAATTCTGTTTAATTAAAAAACAGCTACATTCCAGAAATTTAATTCTAGCTTCTAAAATTCTGTTTAATTAAAAAACAGTTACATTCCAGAAATTTAATTCTAGCTTCTAAAATTCTGTTTAAAAAGAACAGCTTCAATTCCAGAAATAAAATTTCTAGATTCTCATAGCTAAACAACTTGTTTTCAAAATTTAATCAATTGTTGGAGGCATAATTCAATATTCCTAATTCAGAAACTAATCTAGAAAAGGTAGATTCATCTAAAGGTTTTGTGAATATGTCTGCAAGTTGTTTATCAGTTGTTACCCAGTGTAATTCGATATTACCTTCACTTACATGTTCTCTTATGAAGTGATATCTAATATCTATGTGTTTTGTTCTTGAATGTTGCACTGAATTTTCTATTATTGCTATGACACTAGTATTATCACAAAAGATAGGAATTTTGGATAATGACATACCATAGTCTAGGAGTTGATTCTTGATCCTTAGGATTTGAGCACAACAACTCCTAGTTGCGATGTATTCAGCTTCTGCTGTTGAAGTAGAAACTGAATTTTGTTTCTTGCTAAACCAAGAAACAAGTCTGCCTCCAAGAAGTTGGCAGCTTCCACTTGTGCTTTTCCTATCAAGCTTGCAACCTGCATAGTCAGCATCTGAATAACCAATTAGTTTAAAATTAGATTCTTTGGGATACCATAAACCAAGGTTTGGGGTACCCTTTAGATATCTGAGTATTCTTTTTACGGCAATCAAATGTGACTCTCTAGGGTCAGCTTGAAATCTAGCACATAAACATGTAGTAAACATTATATCAGGTCTACTTGCAGTTAGATATAAAAGAGAGCCTATCATACCTCTATAGTTAGTAATATCAATTTTCTTTCCTTTTAAATCTTTATCTAGCTTAGTGGCAGTAGGCATGGGTGTTTTTGCAGATGCACAATCAAACCAATCATATTTTCTCAATAAGTCTTTGATATACTTAGATTGATTGATAAAAATTCCATCAGTTGATTGTTTTATTTGAAATCCTAAGAAAAATGTTAATTTTCCCATCATACTCATTTCATATCTAGACTGCATTAGTTTTGAAAATTTTTCACAAAGTTTCTCATTTGTAGACCCAAATATAATATCATCTACATATATTTGCACTAATATAATGTCAGAGCCTTGCTTTCTATAAAATAAAGTTTTATCTATGATACCTCTAACAAATTTATTTTCAAGTAAAAATTGGGATAGAGTATCATACCAGGCTCTTGGTGCTTCTTTTAAGCCATAAAGTGCTTTGTCTAACCTGTAGACATGATTTAGAAATTTGGAGTCCACAAAACCTGGGGGTTGGCAAACATAGACTTCCTCTTCCAATTTTCCATTCAACAAAGCAGTTTTGACATCCATCTGGTACACCTTAAAGTTCTTGTAGGCTGCAAAAGCCAAGAAGATTCTGATTGCTTCAAGTCTTGCTACTGGTGCAAAAGTTTCATCATAATATATTCCTTCTTCTTGAGAATATCCTTTTGCAACCAGTCTTGCCTTATTCCTTGTAATTGTACCAGCTTCATCCAATTTATTTCTGAAGACCCACTTGGCACCAATTATTGATCTATTCCTTGATTTGGGTACCAATCTCCAGACTTTGTTTCGAGTGAATTGGTTTAACTCCTCTTGCATGGCAATTATCCAATCAGGATCTTGAAATGCTTCCTCAATTTTCTTTGGCCCAATTTTTGAGAGAAAACTAAGATATAAACATTCATTTTGAGTTGCACTTCTAGTCTTGACTCCATCCTCCAGACTTCTAATAATAAAATCTGGTGTGTGGTCTCTCAACCATGGAATTGCACGTGGCAGATTTGACCTTAAAGTTGAGGCTTCATCTTCTAGATTGATGTTATCCAATCTAGCTTCATAATCAGAGACTTCTTCATTATTAGCTCCCCCTGAGCTGTTTATCTCTATAGTCTCTGGTGTCAATATAGTCTCTGATTGTTCATCAGTGACTCTAGTCTCTGGTGAACCATTAGTCTCCGACAGAATACTAATTTCACCAGTCTCTTGAGTTTCATCTAATACTCTAGTCTCTGATAGAGTATTAGTTCTTGGTACGTCATGCACAACAGTTAACTCCCCCGCAATTATGTAGGGATCATTGCTATCTTGGGGTTTTTTAGTAGTCTGATGGATATTCCCATGCATCCAATTCATTTTCAAAACTGAGAGGTTCATGCAATCCTTGTCCAATCATTCCTGGAATCTTTTTATCATCAAATACAACTTGAATTGATTCCACAATGACCTTTGTTCTTAGATTATATACTCTGTATGCTTTACTTGACAAAGAATAACCTAAGAAAATTGCCTCATCAGACTTGTTGTCAAATTTTCCTCTTGTTTCTGATGAGTCTCTCAGTACAAAGCACTTATAACCAAACACATGTAAAAATTTGAGAGTTGGTTTCTCCCAGTCATTAATTCATAAGGTGTTTTGTTGTATGCTTTGTTTATCAAGGATCTATTCTGTGTAAAGCAAGAAGTGCTTATAGCTTCCTCCCAAAAATATGTGGGAAGCTTAGCCTCTTGTAACATAGTCCTTGCTGCTTCAATAAGGGTCCTATTTTTCCTTTCAACAACTCCATTTTGTTGAGGGGTTCTTGGAGCTGAGAATTGATGAGTTATTCCTTTTTCAGTGCAGAATTCAATAACTTGGGAATTCTTGAATTCTATTCCTCTATCGCTCCTTATTACCCTTACTATTTTTCCTGACTCAGTTTCTATTTTCTTGATATGATCAATTATCAACTGAGCAGCTTCATCTTTTGTATGGAGGTATTTTACCCAAGTATACCTCATGTGATCATCCACAATAACCAAAACGTATCTATTTCTTAAGATTGACATCACATTCACTTGACCAAATAAATCCATGTGTAACAACTGTAGTGGGTCAGTGATTGATGTTGTTGGTTTGCTTTTGAATGAAACACTCTTCGGTTTTCCTTTCTGGCATGAATCACACAATCCATCTTGTGTAAATTCCAATTGTGGAATGCCAGCTACCAATCCTTTCCTCACAAGCTTGTTGATATTCTTGAAATTCAAGTGGGAAAACTTCTTGTGCCAAAGCCAACTTTCATCAGTTGAAGCTTTGCTATAGAGATATGTGATTTGATCAGTAAAAGAAATAAGATTTGCAATGTACAAGTTTCCTTTTCTTTTTCCTGTCAAGATCACATTCCCTAATTCTTTGTCACACACCAAGCATTTATCTTCTTTGAAGGTGACATCGAATCCCTTATCACATAGTTGACTCACACTTAATAAATTGTGCTTTAAGCCATCAACTATTGCTACTTTAGTGAAAATGACATCTCCATGTTCAACACTACCATATCCCCTCGTATGGCCTTTGCTGTCATCTCCAAAAGTGACTTTTGGGCCACTTTTCTCTTCATACTGTTTTAGCAGGGACTTATCTCCAGTCATGTGCCTTGAACAGCCACTGTCCAAGTACCATGATTTCTTCGTTTTGCCCTGCACAGTAGAGAGTAACTAGTTTGAGATTTTTGGAACCCAGACTTTCTTGGGTCCTTTCTCACTAGTTGTAGACTCAAGACTTGACTCAGATTGAGTTGATTGTCTTTTAGCTGTTCTGACTTTAATTGGACAATCATTAGTTTTGCTACTTGTTTGTGAGAAACTGCCAAGCTTAGAATTTTCATTGTTAATACAAAGATGATTTAAACTTTTTACAGGTGATTTATCTTTTATTCTCTTTGAAGATGCAGTCTCAGTTATAGGAATTTTATTTTTGCTCCTATAGTTAACAGCTATGTGGTTGGGGTTACCACATACATGACATGTCTTTCTAGGAGCATCAGACATTCTAGTATAATTTGTATATTTATAAATGCCAATTTTTCCATTACTATTTTTCTTATTTCTGCTTAACTCCACTGATTTTTCAGCCATTTTATCTGGAAGATTTTCCAATTTTTTACTTAATTGTGTCTTTGTCATGAATCCAATATTTAATCTTTTCGTTTCACTCTTATCAACAACATTCACTGTCTTTTGATCAATCTTTGATATTGTAGTGACTTGTTGATATTGAGTGTTAATAATTTTGGGTTCAATAACAGGAGAAACAAAATTAATTCTTTTTAAAATATTTGGCTTACTAGTAGTGGAATTAACAGCTTCAACTTGATCATCTAAATCTGAACTCTTGTCTAGATTTTCATCATAACCTAGTCCAGATTTTTGACCTATTGTTTGACACCCTACCAAGTCTGTCAACTTTTTAGAGGAAGTATTCCATTGTTTAATCTTAGCTTGAGCATTTTCAAGTTGCTCTACTAAGTAATATTCCCTCTTTTTCAAAGCATCAATCATATGATAAGCTTTGTTTAAGTCAGATTTGATGGTGTCAAACTATGTCAATCTCTCTTCAAGAAACTTATTTCTTTTTAAGAGACTGTCACGTGATTCTTTCACATTGGTATATTCGATAGTTAAAGATCTAAAACTAACATGCAAATCAGACATATTTTTTTGTATGCTTTCAATGCTAGATGTGTCAAGTAAATCAAGCACATTAAAATTCTGATTTGCATCACATACCTTTATAGAATCACTTGACTCGTCACTTTGAGCCATCAGGGCAAAGTTGACAACTTCTTCATCAGAGTCGCTGTCAATCCAATCTTTTCCCTCAGTAATCAAGGCTTTGCTCTTTGATTTGACTTTCTTATCAGCAAAGTTATGCTCTTTTCTTGATTTTTCATCCTTAGATCTATCACTAGATCTCGGTTTCCTGCACTCATTGGCAAAGTGCCCTAACCCGTCACAATTGTAACATCTTATCTTCTTTAAGTCGAAGGTGACTTTTTGACCTTCATGTTTAGGGTTAGGTTTCCTTGACGATTTTCTTCCTTTCCTGCTAGCCCTATATTTCTTGAACTGTTTGACCATGAATGCCATGAATTCCTCCATGTCATCATTAGTGTCCAGTTCATCTTCCTGATCAGTCGAGCTAGCATTGGAAGACTCCTCATCAAGCTTCTCTTGAGACTTGTTTGTCTCAACCATCAACGCAACTCCTTTGTCCCTGCCATGCATGCATTGTCATTGCTCTACTTCGAGTTCATATGTCTTTAAATTCCCGTAGAGCCTATCCAGTGTGAGTATGTCCAAGTCATGAGCCTCTCTTATAACTGTTATTTTTGGATCCCAACTTGGAAGGAGAGATCTCATGAACTTGGTGTTGACATCCTCATTGTCATAGGACTTCCCAAGTATTTTCAAATCATTGAGCAAAGTGTTGAACCTATCATAAACTGACGTTATTGGTTCACCAGGCTTTGCTTGAAAGAACTTGTATTGTTGTGTCAACAATGACCTTTTGTTCTTTTGGACTTGGTCAGTTCCTTCACATAGGACTTTGATGGTGTCCCAGATTTGCTTAGATGTCGTGCAATTTATGATGCTTGTGAACATATTTTTATCAATTCCATTATAGAGTATGTTCATTACCTTAGCATCCTTCAACACTTGCAACTTGTCTTCGTTTGTATAATCACATTCAGGACCAAGTTCAAAATGTTTCGCCACAACAGATCCATCGACGGTTTTAACAGGAATAAATTTCCTGGGTAGATAGGGACCTTTCTCAATCCTATCAATATAATCTGGATATGTTGCTCTTAAATGCATGTACATCTTTTGCTTCCACATCCGATATTCTTCTCGTTTAAGAATAGGGATTCTAGTACCACCATCACGACTTCCCGCATACGTCATTATGCTAGAGCTGCTTGCTTCATCATTGGCCATCTCTTGGAACGTGTTAATTGAGTAAATTTAATTAAAGGCTCTGATACCAATTGTTTTCCCAGTGAGATAGCCGAGAACTTGTAAGGGGGGGGGGGGGGGGGTTGAATACAAGTTCTTTGAAATCTTTTCGATTACTTGTTCTTCAAGAAATTTAATTATAACTTGCGGAAATAAAGAACAAGAACACGAATCAATTTATAAACAATTGCTTGTATTGATTTTAACAATTGAATACAAATTCTAACAATCACAACAATGTGATCGTCAGCTTTTTTCTTTTTCTGTATAGGAAAAGATACAAACTATGAATTCTATACAGCTTCGAATTACAAATTTTCTGTAAACCTTATTACAACTTCTCTAAAAACTGATTTCACAGTTTTTCCTTTTCTAAATCAACATTGATTCAGCTTCCTTTTTCGAATCAAATACAATCTTTCCTTTTTGATTAGGAAGAGATTTATGGTTAGTTTCCTTACCAGCTACGTCTTCAATAATATCTTGAATTACGTGGAAGACAATCCTCTTTAATTCAAACTCTGTATCTTTCAGGAAATAAATCACGATTAGTCCCTGATGCTTCATCTTTAGTCTCTGGTGATGTCATCAATTAGTCTCTAGTGCTTTTAGTCCCTGATGACGTCAGATTGTGTAGTCTCCGATAGAGTTATTTAGTTTCAGATGCTTTAAGGCTTAGTCTCCGATGACGTCAACTTAGTCTCAGATGCTTTTAACTTTAGTCTTCGATGACGTAAGCTTTAGTCTCCGCCTCCTTTAGACTTAGTCTCTGATGACATAAGCTTTAGTCTCCGACAGGCAAAACTAGTCTCTGATAGATAAAAAAAAATCCTTAGTCTCTGACAAGATTTCTTAGTCTCCGACAAGCCTTTTTGTAAACTCTAACGGACCAAATACACATTTTGACTTGCTGAAACTTTGATACTCCATTCTAGCAGTTACTTACAAATAAAGAATAATTATATCTATTTACAAAGAATGAATGAATTACAAACAAAGAGATAACTACTGGCTACAAACCTTCAGTGTTACTAATTAACACTTTCTATACATTTGTACTGTAAGTAATCTAAAACCTAACAGCCTTTCATCGAGAAACCACCCAAACTAGAATTGACACCACTACCTTCACACCTCAAGTATGCATTTTTGGGAGCTGATGAGACACTGCCAGTGATGATTTCGAATGAATAAAATGAGGAAAAGGAAGAAAGCTTAGTCCAAGTTCTTAAAGAAAAAAAGGAGGCAATGGATATCAGTTAGAACCTTTTTATGAGGATTCGCACCACGTTTAGTTTAAGCACAATATGTTCAAATAACTAATTACAACTAAACATGGCGCACGTCGAGCTAATGACATTAAATAAATGCGCTTCTTGGGAGGCAACCTAAGGATTTCTTTCTTTAAATTTCTGTTTTAGTTGTTATTTTTATTTTTCTTTTAATTGTCGAAGAATCCTAACAAAAATTTTTTTTGCAGTTTATAGGTTCCTGTTTTAGTTGTTGTCTTGACATTATTGTTTCACGCTGACAATTTTCTTTGCCAAATAGCGTGTGGACAATCTTTTACAGGTTTACACCATTTTAATGGAAAGTTCCAAAGCCCACATGAGTATAAGAGGACAAGTGTGGGGTTTTTGCAGGAAAAAAGAATGCACCAGCCTCCACTATTGCCGCCATTTCCACCTTCTCCTTGAACTGTAATGTACCTCTTCCCTCACTTCTATTATTTATTTTCCTTTGTCTTCTTGAACATTGAGGACAATGTTTATTCTAAGTGTGGGGTTGGAGGAAAACACCTGTGTTTATTTGTCTTTTGTTTTGTTTTTTTTGTTTTGTGTTTTATGTTTTGCATTTTTTCTCTCACTGCATTCTGCATGTTAATTGTTAGGAATTACAGAAGTTGCATCACTAAACTTAACCACTATTGAGGCCAAGCTTTGTGTAGCTAAATATATTAGAATTTCAGATAACATGAACTTTGTGATATTTTTGAACAATCCATCTAAATTCCAATTCGAAAATGTTATAATTCTTATTCTTAGGACACAAACAAATTCCCCAATGGTATGACTTAGAAGGGAGATAATTCACACCATGTAAATAAACCGTGAGATTTTGAGCCAAAAAGAGTACATAAACACTCTTAATCTTTTTGATGAGAGTTAACCAGCTATAAAGAGACACTACTAGAATTTGACATTAGAGTACAATTTGAGACCACACGAATCGATACTAAGATGATAAAAGGCAATTTTTGGTGACCCCCTTGTTTTATCCTTCTTCTTGTTCAGACCTTCCAATTTATGTTAACCACCAGTATTACCCTTTGAGACTTAGCCTTTTTCTTCATTTGAAACCAAAAATTAGCCAACTCCCAATTTTTGTTGAAAATCCCTTTTGTTTGATTAAAACCTTGATTGAGAGAACTTTCTACCAAACTTTACATGTTGAATACTATCCTTTGTGTAAATGCCATGTTTTCTATGAAAGTTGATAGGCCTTCAGAAAAGAATTGGAAAGAAACATACTGCTGTCCAGTTTTGATTTGATGTATCATATTTGCCAAGGTTGCTCAAATTCAAAAAAAAAAAGAAAAAAAAAGAAAACAATTCTTGAGATGGAGCATAAAATGCACTCAAGAGGAAAAAAAAAGAAAAAAGAAAAAGAAAAAGAAAGAAAGAAGAAAAAAAATATAGAGCAACCTAAGGTTGGCAGCCGTATTAGCATTAGTAGAGACATTTTTATTGGACTATTTTGCACTGAAACAATCTATTCATATGAGGCATGATATGATTTGGTTTGAATTACTCTCTCTCAATCTCCAGAAAAATACCTGTGTTAGCCCCATTGCAAACCTTAATAAAAGTCCTTTTTGATTGGTATCATTAAGGTGGTGGAGAATTGACCTTTTGTCAAGTGATGGGAAGACTTCTTATAGCTAGATATTGAGCGTAAACACTATCCCAAACACAAAAGGAATGCATGAGTGATTTATCTAGTGAGGGTTGTGAATTTGAAACTTTCTAGGAAATGTTGTTGGGGGAATGTTTTCCATTAAGAAGTTGACTTATGTTATTTTTAGAGCAGAATGTCTGATGGGTATACAAAGACATAACAAAGGGCTGGTTATCTGTTTTTCTTATTTGTTTAGATGCATTGAGGACAAGCATCGTTTAAGTGTGGGGTTATTTGATAGTGTGCAATTTGTGTATAGATTTGCATTACATTTGCATTCATTTTTGTGTGTGTTTTATTTATTAACAAGGTGTTTTTAAGATACTTTTGTGAGAATAGGTGATACATGTGGAAATGATGAAAACAAGAAAAAATGGACTGAAAAGAGCATGAAGAATCAAAGAAGGAAATTGACAGAAAATGGAAATAACAATACAACATGGGCATGTCGTATCCTGGATGGGACCTGCAGAAACTAAAGCAGCAGTTTATTCAAAATAGACGGGCTGGACCCACACTACAGAGTCAGAAACACGTGGACAAGAAAAGATAAGCATGGAGATAGAGATTAAAGCAGTTACCATATTGGAAAAGGACTTTCTGGAAACCAATTAGAGTTAGAATTCTTTGTAGGGCAACAAATATTGTTTACATAAACAGATTAGGGCTGCAGCAGTTTTGATCATCTCTCTTTTTACAAACAGTAGCCGCCTCTCTTCTCTCTTCTTTTAGTTCAGCAGATTTTTTATACAATTTTTATTATTCTAGCATGATGTTTTCAACTATGATGAACAACTAAATCCTTCTAGTCGAGGTACTTTGATTTCTAGCCAAGATTAAATCGTGAGAATTTTGTTTTAAATAGTTTTATTCAAGTTCAAGTATTTATTTGATTTCTACGCTATAAACTGTTTATGTTATTATTTAATTTATTATGCAATGTGTACAGTTGTGTGATTTATTGAATGGTATCTTGCTGATTAAAATATAAAGGTCGTTTGACACTGTTCTAATAAAGTAGCAACTTGATCTTAATTGATAAAGGCTTCAAATAAGATTGGTGGAATAAAATAATCTAGTTTAAATAATCTACAGGTGTCCGATTTTATTAACTAGGATAGGGGTCTTTTTCATTCATAAAACAGCCATTAGATTGAATCCTATCAGGGTGTCCGGGGGTTGTCTGTTTGGTCTAGAGAAGTAATCCTAGCAAGGTGTCCGGGGGTTACCGATAAAATAAGAAAAGATTGGTTAAGTAGAGTGTTTGCCCTTAGCTATAACCTTATCTATTTGAATGAATAAAATTTATCTTTCGTGTCGATGATCGAAATATTTGGCTAGATTGAAAAGTACCTTGGCTAGACTTGTCTCCATTAGATTTCTCGTATTTAATTATTCGACAATCCTTGTTATTTACAAATCTTGTTTTAATTGTTATTTTTAATATCTTTCATAATAAATTTCAAAACCCATTTTTCCAAGCAAATAATTAACTGCAATAATCCCTATGGAATCGACCCTATTCACCATTATACTGCGTAAGTGTAAGAGGATAGGAACTATTATTTTTGGTGGGTTGACACCCTATCAATGTTGAAGTTATATACCTTAGTTGTTGATGAGCTTTGAGATTCAACTTCTTTTCCTACAAAATTGCTTGAGGATTTTACCATTAAAGCCAGATTTACAATTTCTTCCTCAACATCATATTCATCTGAATCCACCCAATCCTTACCTTCAGCTATATATGTTTTTCCCTTTTTCTTGAGAAGATCAAAGTACTTCCTTTTGTAATCTACTTGATCATCCTTGAAGTCTTTCTTCTTCTCAGCTTTGGGCTTCTTGCATTCACTGGTAAAGTGACTAATCTCATTACAGTTATGACACCTGATTTTGGATTTGTCAATCATGGTTGATTGACTTGACTTGGCAGCAGTAGATGTTGATGATGATAAGCCCTTCCTGAACTTTCTCCCTCTTTGAAATCTCAGATTCTTAAATTTCTTAGCAATGTAGGCCAAGTGTTAGGTTTAATACTGAGAATGATGATGATGTATTTATTATGTAGTTCCTTTAATAAATGTGCACTTGTAAATACTCAAGGTTGTTGTCAAATCTTAGTATATTTGCACAAATAAGTATTCACTGATGGACAACTTAGTCTATCAAGGAATAATAGGCATCGCACTAGGCAAGTCATCAGTGGATATCTTAAGGACTTGATAGTATCAAAGAAGGTCTGATTGTACTTAAGATAGAGCCAGCAAAGTATCAGCTATCAAAAAAGTTAGTGTACAAAAAGGCATTAGGGAATAGCTTGACTATCAGGGGAAACCATCAGGGGATAACTTGACCGTCAGAGAATAGTTTAACTGTCAGGGGATACCTTGAATGTCAGGAGAAACCATTAGGGTATAGTCTGACCATCAGGGAATATCGTCATGGGATAGCCCATACACTACATCAATGGATAATATCAGTGGATAGCATTGGGTCTTAACATCGGGAGATTAAGAAACATTGATCAAGTCTAAATTAGGGCTTGTCATTAATGGAGTGTGAAACACTGATCAAGTCTACATCAGAGCTTGTCATCAGGAGATTCAGAAGCACTGATCAAGTCAACATCAAGGCTTGTCATCAGGGGATTGTAAAGACCTAACTCACATGTCATCAGGGATTAAAAAACATTCACTGATATTTGGCAAAGAAGCAAGGGATATAACTGGGAAGATATTTCTTGAAATATGGTGGTCCAATAGCAACTTTTATACCTGAAACGCATTGAAAATAGGAAAAGAAACAGAAGCAGCAACAACCTATAGTAGTGTGACACGTACATCTTTGAAAGAACAATGATAGGACATACTGTGACTACGTTGAAAAAGAAGCATGTCTTGCACATAGGTTCTAAATCTGTCCATCTATATATGTGAGAGTTGCTACGCGAAACCATATAACTAACACACTAGAGAGAATCTTTGAAATAGTTCTTAACAAATATTTAGAGAGAAAAACGTAGCTAGTATGTGAAATAAGAAGTTGTAACTCTTACAGATTTGTAGTTGTTTAATCACTTTGTGATTATACAAATTCCTAGAAAAACACAAGTTATAATACAACTATTTTAATGTGAATCTTTGTGTATTCATATTAAATATTTGTATTATTTTTTGGATATTGTAGCTATTGCAGTTTGTTCTTGTTAAGTTTTTAAAAAACAAAAAAGTTGTGGTGTTTGTATTCAACCCCCCTTCTACAAACACTTTAGCTTATTTTTTTCTAACACCAAACTTTCATCAATCTCATCCAACTCCTCACGTGTATAAATTCTTGATTCATCTTCTTCAACATCACTTCCTACTTTCTCCTCATCATTGGAATCCTCTTTATCAATGGATACCTTCATGTGTCCACCAAGTTTCTTCTTCTTTGGTTCTGCAATCAATGCAACAGATTTTTCTTTGAAGTGTTTCTTATTCCATTGCTAGATTTTCAACTCATAAGTCTTCAAGTGTCCACATATCTCATTTAGTGTTAGAAGACCTAGATCTTTGTTGGCTTCTCTAATTGTAGTAGTCTTTGAATCCCAATGTCTTGGAAGAGCTCTCAAGAATCTGTGATTTGCTTGAAGCACTGAATACTCCTGGCCATAAGTAGACAGATCATTTATCAATTGGATGAATCTCTCATATAGATCATCAAGATATTCACCATCCTTGGCAGTAAACAACTTATATTGTTGAATCAACAGGAGTTGCTTGTTTAATTGATTTGGTCATTCCCTTCACATAGGAAAATGAGCTTGTCTCACAACTCCTTGGATGTTTTGCACTTTATAACCTTGTATAACATGATGTTATCAAGTGCTATGATAAGGATATTTTTAACCTTCTTATCCTTGACAACCTCTTCGTTCTCTAATTAAGTGTGTTCTTTTGGAGTCTTTGCTTCGTATTTGTCTGGTGCAGTAACTCCTTCAGAGGTGGAGCCAAGAACAATTTTCTTTATTTCTGGAAGACCTTTTTCAATAATTTCCAAGTATTGGTCATCTTTTACATCAAGATAACTTAAGATCCTTTGTTTCCAGAATGACTATTCACCCTTCTTGAGTTGTGGAACTCTGATATTGTCCTTCGAATTATTCATGATCACAAGATTAAATTAATCTAGAACAACTCTGATACCAATTATTTGTCTCGCAGAGTAATTGTAGAAGGGGGGTTGAATACATTTTTTAACTTTTTCTTTAATTAAACTATTATAAACAATCTAAAACTCAAGAATAATTATATCACCTTACTGAAATGATAAAACAATTGAAACAGTAAAACAAATAGTAAGATATGAATGGTAATCAACAATAAGTAATTTTATTGTTAATCAATTTGAATCTTTACAACTCTTTCTATTAGTGATCATTAGTTGTTGTCTAGAAAATAATTTCTAGTTTTTCAAGTTATAAGAGTTTGTTGCTCTATGTATCTCTCACTCAATATTTTGACTCTCTATTTCTTTTGATACAACTTCTCTTTTTCTATAAATTGATTACAACTTCTTAAGTTCTAATAACTTGTTTCTCTTTCTGTAAATCAATTACAGTTGCTAGCTCTCAATTTTTCCCTCAATATGTATAGATATGTATTTGATGCTCTAAGTTGTATTCTGAGATTGTGTTTTCAATTGTATATTTTCTCAGAGATGCTTTACCTTAGCTGCTCTGTGTCTTTATTTATAGATACAACTCTCTTGTCCTCCAAGCTTCTTCTTTGTGCTGCCTCCAAAAATATCTTTGATGCTCTTGGTTAATTGCAAATCTGTCACATAACTTCTCTTTTGTATAATATTTTTTTCACGTCAATCTATTATATAACTTCTCTGGTACTCACTCTCTTCTTATTGCATCAGCTTCCTTATTTTATTCTTGAAGTTCTCAAGATAAGCTATCTCTACAAAATGTAAATATGTATAACTTATCTCTTTGAGATTATCTGGTTCTTATTGGATCAACTTCCTTATTTTGCTCTGCAAGTTTGTATAAGTTATCTCCGCAGTTTTTACACTTGCAACTTTATACACATTATGTGTATATATATAACTTATCTTCTTAAAACTTCTCTGATAATCAGTCTCTCCCTATTGGATCACCATCTTTATTTTAATTTCACAGCCTCAACTGAGTTAGTGGTCTGTGCAGTCAGCCATATGTCATCCCATATGTCATATTTAATCACTAATGATGATCATTTATCCCCTGATGACTATTTAGACTTTGATGATCATTTAGTCTCTAATGCATATTAGGAGTTTTTGTGCAGTTTTAACAATAGTTTTTGATGGAATAATTCTTAGTCTCTGATAGGCTATACCTTAATCTCCGACAAGCTAACTTCTTAGTATCCGATAGGCTAATTTCTTAGTCTCCAATAGTACAATTCTACAGTTGAGTTGTAGAATTGTTTTGAGTTTTCATTTGCTAATACAGACCATCATTCCTTGTAGAGACATTGTACTTTGAGTGGATAACTTCCTTTGATGATGTGTTATACCTTAAACTGACATTATCTACTTCTGAACTCATTCTGCAAATCATCCCCTGATAAACAAATTATCCCTTGATAACTTATCCACTGATGAAGGAATTATCCCCTAATACAATTCAACATTGAAACAACAATCTTCAAGTTTATTTCATCAATCTTCAAGTTCAGTTCATGTTTGTTGCAGAATATGTTCTTATGATTGTTGTAATCAATTATCCTCTGAGTTATCTCTTAATGTTCATTTTACATTGTCAGAAACTTCCACTAGTTTGTCTATTATCCACTGACGAAAAATTTATATTGTCAAGGGATAATATTTATACAAAACCAACTACACTTTCAGTTTCAGGACAATTACAAAATCTAACAATTCTAAGTGTTTATATATTATCATAAAATGCTAATTCTTAGCAGGTACTGAGATACTATTAAATGATTTAAAATTTATTTTCCTAAAAGTTAATATTAGTCTGTCACAATCCCAATAATCTCAGCTAATAAATTAATCTCATCTAATAAATTGTTCTCATAACTACCAAATAGTTTAAAATCATATTTTTCTTAAAATTGATATTAAATTAGCTAGCTATCAAAGTTAAATAAATTGATCCTGCGAATTATACCAAGAAAGAATACTCTTTTCATTCGCAAAAATCAAAAAATTAAGATCCTAATTCTCAATTACTACATTTACTTCATTGGTCTCCATTTATAACAAGATTAACATTGTAGTTTTATGATTTCATAATTTTAGTATAAATATAGGGAAAAAGACGCTTTAGTGCATCTTGAGGAGAAAATTTCCATTTTAGTTAAATAAATTTTTTATGTTTTTATATTAGTATTTTCGATAATAATTTAAATACTTCTGTAGTAATTTTAGTAATTTTGCTAGTAATTTTAGTACTAAAATGAAATCAATAAAAACTTCACTTATTAAAGTAATATTTTATATGTCAGTACATACTAAAATGTTATTGACCCAACATATAAACACATCCAAATACAATTTTCAAAAAGTGCTCGACTAGTATAGTAAAAGGGAAAAATTCTCGTCCAATTCTTGTATGTTTCTTCGCTTCATGTGCAGTTTATATTAATATGTTAATATTACTAGCTGAGACAATGTTATTGGATCAATGTTACCATATGATACCATGTATGTAATTTATTTATTTTTGCCAATAGTAACATTATATATAGTAATATTGAAAAAATATAGTAACATAAACTTTATAAGAATTGTTGAAACATTGGAGAATTGCATGAGAATTATTTTTTTCAATATGTATCGACACAAAATTGCCCCTACAATTTTTATATTCAAAAAATTATTAGTCACTATAGTCATTTGAAAAGTATTATCATATAATTTAATATGCTTGAACTCTTTCCGTACCGTTTTTGTTACTATATTACTGTGTTAATATCTAATTATCTTATATTACTATGTATATTGTAATTTTATTAAATAAATAATAATATTATATATAATAACATGATAACATATACATAATGAGAAAGGTTAAAAATTAATTATACTACGCCTAAATATTTTTCACCAATTTTTTACTGAACCATACCGGTAGGAATTACATTTTCCTTTCAAAACCAAACAGGCCTTTTGGTCCAACAATTGTTATCTCTTCCTCGGTCAAATTTGGGCTTTGTAAAACCCACCACTTGGCCAGCATATTTGTTCACCTCAAATTGATTAAATTATCTTTGGATAAGGAAAAGCCAACATAGCCGCTTCGGCTTCCCTCTTCAACCTCCATCCTCTTCTTTCAATTTCTCAGCAGTTCCAGTAAGTCGCCTCCTAGACTCCTATCATATATATATATATATATATATATATATATATCTTTTGTATCTTTGACAGTCTTTGGGTTTCTAAATTATGTTTAGCTTTTAAACTTTTGTAATCCCTTTAAGCAGATAAAAGGGGTGCGATTTTATGGATTTGACAGTGTCCACACAGCAAACCCATGAAGGGTTATGCTCATTTCACTGTTTATATCGGGAAAATAGAAAGAGCCATAGTTTGGGTCCTAAAGATGGGGTTAGGGTATGTTGTAGTGTTGGTTCAGTGAAAGTGTTTGAGGGCAACAGGATTCATTTTCTTGTGGTTTCTGGTGGAAGTGTTAATGAGTTGAGGGAAAGAAGGAGGTTTCATAAGCAAAGGCAAAATCAGGTGTTTGCCATTTCAAAGTCTGAAAGTTTTAGCTCAAATGGGCATTTTTCAAATCTTGATACTAGGATTAATGGCTCACAGGGGCAGTTGAGTGGAGGTAGTCCGTATTATTCCTCTCAAAATTTTGAGGAGTTTGAGAGAAATAATAATCTTCGTAGATTGGTTAAAAATGGGGAGTTGGAGGAGGGTTTCAGATATCTAGAGAGCATGATTTACCGCGGTGATATTCTGGATATTATTCCTTGCACGAGTTTGATTCGTGGATTTTGTCGAGTTGGGAAGACGGCCAAAGCTACTAGGGTTTTGGAAATTATTGAGGAGTCTGGTGCTGTTCCAGATGTTATAACTTACAATGTGCTGATTAGTGGATATTGTAAGTCAGGGGAAATTGATAATGCGCTTGAGGTCTTGGACCGAATGAGCGTTGCTCCAGATGTTGTTACTTACAATACCATATTGCGTAGTTTATGTGATTGTGGGAAACTGAAACAAGCTATGGAAGTCCTTGATAGGCAGTTGCAAAAGGAGTGTTATCCTGATGTAATTACATACACAATTTTGATTGAGGCTACTTGTAAGGAAATAGGTGTAGGTCAGGCAATGAAGCTGTTGGACGAAATGAGGAGTAAAGGTTGTAAGCCTGATATAGTTACTTACAATGTCCTTATTAATGGGATTTGCAAGGAAGGGAGGTTGGATGAAGCAATCAAATTCTTGAATAATATGCCATCATATGGGTGCCAACCAAATGTAATAACCCACAATATTATTCTTCGGAGCATGTGTAGCACCGGGAGGTGGATGGACGCCGAGAAACTTTTGGCCGAAATGCTTCGCAGAGGGTGTTCTCCTAGTGTTGTTACCTTTAACATCTTAATTAATTTCTTATGTCGGAAAGGATTGCTGGGTCGGGCTATTGACATTTTGGATAAGATGCCTAAACATGGATGCACTCCAAATTCATTGAGTTACAACCCGTTACTTCATGGATTTTGCAAAGAAAAGAAGATGGATAGAGCAATTGAATATTTGGAGATTATGGTGTCTAGAGGGTGTTACCCTGATATTGTGACCTACAATACACTGCTCACTGCTCTATGCAAAGACGGAAAGGTTGAAGTTGCAGTTGAAATTCTTAATCAGCTAACTAGCAAAGGTTGTTCTCCAGTTTTGATCACTTACAATACAGTGATTGATGGGCTCTCAAAAATGGGGAAAACAGAACAGGCTATAAAGTTGTTGGCTGAGATGCGAGGAAAGGGTCTCCAACCTGATATAATTACGTATTCTTCACTTGTTGGAGGACTTAGCCGAGAAGGAAAGGTTGATGAAGCCATTAATTTCTTTCATGACTTGGAAAGATTGGGTATCAGGCCTAATGCTATTACTTACAATTCTGTGATATTGGGGCTGTGTAAGGCTCGTAAAACTGATCGTGCCATTGATTTCTTGGATAATATGGTTAAAAGGGGATGTAAACCTACCGAAGTTACATACACTATTCTCATTGAAGGCTTAGCTTATGAAGGACTTGGTAAGGAGGCTTTAGAGATTTTGAACGAGTTATGCTCCAAGGGAGCTGTGAAGAGAAGCTCTGCCGAGCAGGTAGTAGCCAAGATATGAATTGTAGTGCTTGATGATGTCTCTTGTTTCTTGGGTCTTTCGCTTGATTTTGTGATGTTACGGAGTTTAGAGTTTCAACTTGTTATCTTGTTTTATATGAAGGGAATGATGATCATACAACAAGCAAAGTACAATCCAGTTTTACCAACTAATTTAAATGTCCTGTTCTACCCTGTCTGGATTTGTTATACTTTTTTTTTTTTAACTTGTTTGCATGCTATCAGTCTATCATGTCTTTAGATGTTATAATATATATTCCAAATCGCTCTTTATTTTTTCTCTCTAGTCACCACTTGTTTTGATATTTGCAACTCTTGACTTGACGAGTCTTTGTCATATGACATCATTATCGCCTTAGGAAAGACGAAATTTGATGCAAAACTGTTGTTCCTTTAACGTTGCACATCAGTTTTCTGGGAACTAATGTTTGATTGCACAAGTGGAAGATAAATTTCTTAATTATTATTATTTTTTAGTAATTTTATAATGGTGCTCAATTTTTTTCCATACAAGTTTTAGAATTATTTATTTTATTTTTTAATTGTTGATTATCTTATTAGTTTTTTATTTTTTTTGTCGTGATACTTTAATTTTAAGATATGTACATGATTTTTTTTATGTTTTATATATATATGACAATAATTATTAGATTTATGATATGAATTCTTTAAGTTTAATTAGATATAGAATAGAATTCATAAGATTATTTTCAAAGTGAAACGGCTTATTGAAATACTATATAATAATAGATGATAAGTATTAAATATGAACTTTTTAAAAATAATTATGGAATTTTTTGTAAAATTTAAAGGCAAAGACGAGCCAATACAATATTGAGAAAATATGGGCATTTAGATGCCACTCAAATTTGAGATTGAACAAATAGATACTGATTTTTAACTAATTGACAAAAATAACATTCATTTAAACTCATGTCTCTTTTCTCTCACACTTTCTCTCTCTTCTTCAACCCAACAATTCTCTCTCCTCCTCCACCATTTCATCCTCGTTCTCCTCCACCTCCACCACTGTTACTTTCGTCTCTTATGTTGTTCTTTACACTCATGTTGTAGCTAAGCCCCCCGCCTCCCACCACCTCCTCTTCATCCCATCAGCCGCCACATCCTCCTCCTCTGTCGTCGCTTCTTCTTCCTCCTCTTCTTCTCATCACCCTTCCTTAACGACCTTCTTCCTTTTCTATATCGCTCTCGTCATCGTTGTCTTCTTCTTCTTCAGATCTACTGTTGTTGTTGCACAACCACCATTGACGCCGTTATTATCACAACCTCCATCTCTACCTCCTCCTTTTTCTTCTCCATCTCTTCATCGTTTTTTTTTTCTTTTTTAGTTTAGATCTAGTTTTCACCGTCGCCATTTATCACTGCATAACCATAATTATCGTTGCCTTTTTTTCTTCCTCTTCAGCCTTATACCTACTATTTGAAAATAAAATATCTATTATTTGTAGGTCTAAAAATGATTAAAATACTTACTGTCTGTAGGTCTTAAAATTATTCAGTCGTGTACCTACTGTCAATTGGTCCGTCAAAGTCTTGCACTTAAGGTTATTAAAGATTTCAGTGAACTTTTCACAGAAAATACCTGGATTTTCGATAAAGGTTTTGGCTATGATATAGATAAAAGTGACAATAACATCAGAGATGGCGAAACTAGATTCTGATAATCAACCAATCTTTCATGATGGCAAAACCATCTCTGATGTTGTTGCCACTCTTATCTATACCATAGCCAAAACCTTTGTGGGAAATCCAAGTATTTTCCGTGAAAAATCTACTGAGATCCTTAATAATCTGAAGTGCAAGACTTTAATTGATTACCGATAGTACAAAGATACATTTATGACTAGAATTCACTCTAGAACTGATGGTAATTTCCATTATTGGAAAGAAAAATTTCTTGATGGATTGTCAAAATCTTTACGTGACCTTGTTCGTTAAGACCTTAAGGAGCAATACAATAATGTCATTCCTTGGCAAAACATCCCTTATGGTCAATTATCTAGTCAAATCTAGCAGGTCGCCCTCAAAATTTGTCGTCAGGATAAAATGATGACACACTTAGCTAAGGATAGAGCCCAAAGAAGTAGAGACTTGGGAAGTTTCTATGAACAATTTGGATTACCTTCTTGCAACACCAAAACCTACAAGAGACCCAAGAAAAAACTCATGCACAATCAGTCTTATAAGCCTTTTAGGAAATTTCAATCCAAATCTAGATTTTATCCCAAAAAAAACAGCAACTATGCTCAACTAAGAGAGACCAATCCTGCAAAACCAGTCTTGCCTGCTCCCAACAATAACGTTTGTTTCAAATGCCATAAACCTGGTCACATAACAAAATATTATCGTTTTTCCAAAAGGCTTAGAACCCTTTCAGGTATTGATGATTCTTTACTCAACTAGATCCAGAATCTATTAATTGAAGATAGTGACAATTCTTCCGAAGTCGATGATGAATGCCTCAATCATATCCATGATGATGTATTATACTTTTCTTCATCCGATCAATCCTCTGATAAAGAAGATCAAAGTACTATTAATGTCCTTACTAAAGAGCAAGACCTCCTTCTTGAACTTATAAGGCAACTTTTTGATCCTGAACAAAAATAATCTTACATTAACCAATTCAAAAAGACTTTAGAAAAACCTTCTTCTTTTGAAAAGACTTTTCATAAAGACCCAAGACTTAATAATACTTATAATTTTAAAGAAATTCTTGATCGGTTTCTTGCCAAACCAAAAGTTATCACTGTCCAAGATCTCCAAACAGAAATTGTCATCCTCAAGGAAGATATTAGGCAAATTAAAGCTCGTCAGGAAATTGATCAACTAGTTCTCCAGTAGTTAGTCAGCCAAAAACCGGGTCCTTTTAGTGCTACTCCACCTGAACCATCCAACCTTAAAGATGATAGTTTCCTAAACTATATGTCCATCCAAAGATGGCACGTAAGACTTACCTTGCAGATTAAGGATTTTTTCCTTGATATCCCACCCTTACTCGACATTGGGGCAGATCTTAATTGCATCCAGGAAGGCCTTATCTCCACAAAGTTTTTTGAAAAAACTACTGAAGGGCTCCGTGCAGCCAATAGTAAGAAGTTAGGAATTAACTACAAGATTTCAGGTGTTACTGTAAAAATTCCTAACTCTGCCTTCTCCCTCAAAACCTCTTTCTTGTTAGTTAAAGACATTACCAATCATATTATCTTAGGAACCCCTTTTATCCAGTAGATCATCCCCTTTATGGTCACAAACCACGGTATCCAGATTGAGTATCTTGGTACCTCTATCGTCCTCCCTTTTGAAAGGCCGCCTATCCACAAAGATCTTCATCTGTTAAAATCCAAGAAAGCGCAAATCAACTATCTCAAAGAAGAAATAGTTCATCAACACATTGAAGACCAGCTACAAAATCCTTCTATTAAAAACAGGATTTGAACTTTTGAAAACAAGATTATTACCCAACTTTGTGTTGACATACCAAATTCTTTTTGGGATCGAAAAAATCATAGTGTTAAGACTCTCTTACGAGCCTGATTTTGATGAGAAAACTATCCCAACCAAAGTTAGGCCCATCCAGATGAGTCATGAACTTATAACCCACTATCAAAAGGAAATTCAAGATCTTTTGAAGAAAAAGATTATATCTCACAGCAAATCCCCTTGGAGCTGTGTAGCTTTTTATGTCAACAAAAGTGCTGAAATTGAAAGAGGAGCACCTCATTTAGTTATTAATTACAAACCTTTAAATCAAGCCTTAAGATGGATTAGATACCCAATCCCCAATAAAAAAGATCTTCTTCAAAGATTATATGCTGCTCATATCTTTTTAAAATTTGATTTAAAATCTGAATTTTGGCAGATACAAATCGATCCACGGGATCATTACAAAACTGCTTTCACAGTCCCATTTGGGCAATACGAATGGAATGTGATGCCTTTTGGCCTAAAAAATGCTCATTCAGAATTTCAAAAAATAATAAATAATATTTTTAATGATTATTCGAAATTCATTATCGTTTATATTGATGATGCTTTAGTCTTCTCTGATAGCCTAAAACAACACTTTAAACACCTGCATATTTTTTTTAACATTACCAAAACTAATGGTTTAGTTCTTTCAAAAACTAAAATCTGTCTTTTTCAGACAAAAATCAAGTTCTTAGGACATAACATACAACAGGGAACTATTGTCCCTATCAATCACTACATTTTATTTGCTGATAAATTCTCCGATTAGATTATCGATAAAACACAACTTCAAAGGTTCCTTGGTTGTGTTAATTATGTCTCGGAATTTATCCCGGGATTAAGCAATCTTGTCAAACCTTTACATGATCGTCTTAAATAACCTCCTCCTCCCTGAACTTCTGTGCATACTCATGTAGTTCAGGAAGTAAAAAAAGAAGGTCAAACATTTACCATGTTTGTCTTTACCTAATCCTTTTGCATATAAAATTGTTCAAGCTAATGCATCTGACATAGGATATGGAGGCATCTTAAAACAAAAGAAAGACGTTAAAGAATATATCATTGCATTTACTTCAAAGTATTGGAATAGTTCCCAGCAGAATTATCCCACCATTAAAAAGAAAATTTTAGCTATTGTGTTATGCATTACAAAATTTCAGGCTGATTTATTAAATCAAAAATTTTTAGTCAAAATTGATTGTCAAGCTGCAAAATCTGTATTACAAAAGGACGTAAAAAACCTTGCCAACAAGCAAATATTTGCTAGATGGCAAGCTATTTTATCAATATTTGATTTTGATATTGAATATATTAAAGGAAGCTTTAACCATATTCCAAATTTTCTAACCAGAGAGTTTGTCCAAAACAGATATGCCACCAAAGAAGAAAGATAAGACAATTACCTTAAAAGCCGCCTCAACTGAGAAATCAACAATCATCCCCTCAATCTCAAGATTCAGTTGAATCTTCCCAAAAATCCGAGTCAGTCACATCTTCTGATTATGTTATCAAAGCAGTCTAGACCCAAAACCAGTTCTCTGCCCTTGCAGATACAAAACCCTTAGCCCCTAACAAAGTCAAAAGATGAGCTGATATTGCTGCTGAGGATGAAGATTCTTAGTCCCAATCTTATTATCCTGAAGAGTTCCTCTCCTGGTGCAAAAGTATGAGAATTTCTCCCCCTCAGGTAATTCCTCAATACCAAAAGGTGGAGGCTACTGAATCTCAGATTCTTTACCCCATTTCTCAATCTCAATCTGTGGTGGTAAAACACCAGGAACAGTCACTCCCTATGTTCCTTCCCCAAAACCATTCTCTTCTTTTTTTGAAGCACCCCAATACTTTAAATCTCAATCAGTCCAATTGATTGTCCAAATGGAACCAAATTTCTGGAACCCTGACCCAAATTTGGCTGCCAAGCAATTACTTGGTGACCGAAGATTTATCTCTTCTCATCCCCATAAAACCCAAAGGTTTTTTGAATTTATCTTAGTAGATTCTGAATCTATCTTTTTAAAACAATATCAAGATTATTTTGGTAGTTTTATTACTCATTACCATCCAGATTATGAAAATTATTTCCCTCTCAGAATGGATCAAAATTCATTCAATCTCTAAAGGGTCTCCTGGCCTTACCAAGTTTCAACTTTTATCTACCCTTGTGTCTTTTTCTCAATCTTTTACCCCCAGAGTTATAACTACTGGGATTATATTGATGCATTGAAATTTGTATTCACAAAACAAAACCCAATAGAAAAACATTCTTAGTTTTTTTTATTTTAAAAGCAATCAAGACTTCCAATTTTCGAATTGGTTCATCAATCAATGGTGGTCTATCTTTGGCCCTTCCTTTGAAGTTCTTCCATTTCCTGTCCAAGACAGGTACCATTATTTTTGCAGTAGGTTTAACCTACCACAATCTTGTAATAGTTTTTAATATTGTAATAAATTAGTAATCGGTCAACATACTACGGATACTTCCGGAAGCCTGATCTTTTACTTACCTTTGTTTATATTGTTGCATTAATTTAGCATTTGCATTCATATGCGCCCTTACTCCCCTGTTGCATTAATTTAGCATCTGCATTCATATGCACCTTTACTCCCCACTCTGTTAGTTTTATTTACTCTTTAGCATCTGCTTTCGTGTACCTCTAGAGGTACACGAAAGCAGATGCTAAAGAGTACCAAAGGTACACCGAAGTAGAGTCTAAAGAGTAAATGAAACTAATAGAGTGGGGAGTAAGGGCACATATGAATGCAAATGCTAAATTAATGCAACAGAGGAGTAAGGGCGCATATGAATGCGAAAACTAAATTAATGCAACAATATAAACAAAAGTAAGTAAAAGATCAAACTTCCAAAAGTATCCGTAGTATGCTGATCGATTACTAATTTTATTACAATATTAAAAACTATTACAAGATTGAAAATTGAAATTACAAGATTGAAATAGCATCAACGTTATTGGCTGATAAGACGAATTTTTGAGCCACTGGCTAATGAGACGGATTTTTGAGCCAAAAACTGAGTTTGCTCAACCTCCGTTGTCTTGATGTATTGGTGGTTCTTTTTTTAACCATTGCTGGAGTAGTGGCATTAAAATCTTTCTACCATTTTGAATATCCTTGGAGGGCGAGGAAAAGGAGACTCTGTAAACCTTCTGGTTTGTGAAATTCTACCTTCAGACAATGAATCCATGCCAGGGCAAATCTGGAGAAGAATTGTAGGGACATGGGGGCTGGAGCAGATTGTGGTAGGTTAAACTTACTGCAAAAGTAATGGTACCCATCTTGGACAGGAAAAGGAAGTGTTTTCCCAGTGAGATGGCCTAGAACTTGTAGAAGGGGGGTTGAATACAAGTTCTTACAACTTTTTCCGAATTCCTGTTCTTTAAGAAATTAACTTTCTGCGGAATATAAAGAACAAGATCAAAACTTTATAAACAATTGTTTTTATTGATTTAACAATTGATTACAAGTTTTCTAACAATCAAAAACAAGCTTTGATCGTCAGCTTCTATTCTGTGTATATAGAAAAATATAACACTTTCAATTCTCTCTATCTATACAGACATACACAGCTTCGAATTACAATTCTGTAATTTATAATTACAGCTTCTAAAACTAAGTTTTCAAAAACCTAGCTTCCTAATTCAAATCAAATACAATCTTTCCAATTGAAAGATTTCTAACAAGTTTCCTTGTCAGCTACGTCTTCAATAAAGTCTACGTGTTCATGGAAGACTTTCCTTCTTTGATTTGAACTCTAACTCCATCAGCGATTAAGTCCTCGACTAATCTCCGATAGCTTCTTTAATTAGTCCCTGATCACTTCGAGTAATCTCCGATGCTTTACAACGTGTAATCTCTGATGCTTTACTTTGTGTAATATCCGATGCTTTACTTCGAGTAATCTCCGATGCTTTGGCTTTAGTCTCTGGTGATGTCAGCATTTAATCTCCGAGGTATTGTTTTAATCTCTGATGACGTCAGCATTAATCTCTGACTCTTTATTACAATCCCCGATGACGTAAGCTTTAATCTCCGATGACCAATCCTTCAATCTCCGATGAACAAAACATTTTAATCTCCGATGAAGGATTCTTCAATCTCCGATGGGCAAAGTCCAATCTCTGATGAACAAAATTTTAATCTCTGATGGACTTTTCCCTTAATCTCCGACAAGCCAAAATCAATCTCCGAAGGACTAATTAACTTAAACAACTTGTTGAACAAACTCAACGAGTATTCCAGCAGTACATACAAAAGTAATGAACCTATCTCTTTATTATAATGACTAAATTACAAACAAGAGATACTACTGCTAGCTACAAAACTAAAGTGTTACAAACCAACACTTTTCTGTACATTTGTATTTCTAAGTATTCTAAAGACAATCATCATCAAATGTTAATAAAACCTAACAGGAAGAACATCAAGGGAGGGGCCAAAGGTAGGCCACCATTGATTGATGAACTAATTCAAAAATTGGAAGTCTTGATTGCGTTTGAAATAGAAAAACCAAGAATGTTTCTCTATTGGGTTTTGTTTTGTTAACGCAAATTTTCATGCATCAATGTAATCCCAGTAGTTATAGCTCTAGGGGGGATAAAAGATTGAGAAAAAGATACAAGATTGGATAATACTTGAAACTTAGTGAGGCTAGGAGACCTTTTAGAGATTGGGTGAGTTTTGATCCAGTTTGAGGGAGAAAGAATCTTCATAATCTGAATGGTAGTATGTGTAATATAACTACAGGATTTGTCTTGATATTATTTTAAAAGGATAGATTTAGAATCTACAAGGATAAATTCAAAAAACCTTTGGCTTTTATGAGGGTGAGAAGAGATAAACCTTCGGGCACCAAGTAATTGCTTGGCTACCAAAGTTGTGTTAGGATTCCAGAAATCTGGTTCCATTTGGACAATCAGTTGGACTGATTGATATTTAAAGTATTGAGGAGTTTCTAAAAAAGAAGATATAGGTTTTGGAGAAAAAACAAAAGGATTGAGTTTTCTTGGGGTTTTACCCACCAAGGATTGAGATTACGAAATGGGGCAAGAAATCTGGGATCCAGTAGCCTCCACTTCTTAGGATTGAGAAGGTACCTGAGGAGGAGTAATTCACATGCTTTGACACCAGGAAAGGAACTCTTTAGGATAATAGGATTGAGACTGAGAATATTCATCCTCAGCAGTAATATCAGCCCATCTTTTGACTTTGTCAAGGGCTAAGGGTTCTGTGTCTGCAAGGGTATAGAACTGGTTTTGAGTTTGGATGGCTTTAATAGCATAATCAGATGATGTGACTGGTTTGAGTTTTTGAGAAGATTCAGTTGAATCTTAAGATTTAGGGAAGATTGGCAAGCTAATTTCTCAACTGAAGCAGCTTTTAAGACAATTGCCTTATCTTTCTTCTTTGGTGGCATATTTGTTTTGAAGAAACTCTCTGGTTAGAAAATCTAGAATATAGTTGGAGGTTCCTTTAATATACTCAATATCAAAATCAAATATTGATAAAATAACTTGTCATCTAGCAAATATTTGCTTGCTAGCAAGATTTTTTTACATCTTTTTGTAAAATAGATTTTGTAGCTTGGTAGTCAATTTTTAACTAAAACTTTTTGATTTAATAAATCATATTGAAATTTTGTAATGCATAACACAATGACTAAAATACCTTTTTTAATGGTGGGATAGTTCTGTTCGGAACTATTCTAATGTTTTGAAGTAAATGCAACAATATGCTCTTTACCATCTTTTTTTTGTTTTGAAATGCCCCCATAACTTATGTTAAATGCATCAGTTTGAACAATTTTATATGTAGAAGGATCAGGCAAAGATAAACATGGTAAATGCTTGACCCTTTTCTTAACTTCATGAACTACATAGGTGTGCACAGACGTCCAGGGAGGAGGGGGTTGTTTAAAACGATCATGCAGAGGTTTGAGAAGATTGCTTAATCCAAGAATGAATTCAGAGACATAATTGGCACATCCAAGTAACCTTTGAAGTTGTGTTGTATCGATAATCTGATCAGGAAACTTGTCAGCAGATAAAATGCAACGATCGATAGGGACAATAGTTCCTTATTGTATGTTGTGACCTAAGAACCTAATTTTTGTTTGGAAAAGATATATTTTAGTTTTTGAAAGAACTAAATCATTCGTTTTGATAATATTAAAAAAAATATGCAAATGTTTAAAGTGCTATTCTAGGCTATCAGAGAAGACTAAAACATCATCGATATAAACAATAATGAATTTTGGATAATCATTGAAAATACTATTCATTATTTTTTAAAATTCTGAAGGAGAATTTGAGGCCAAAAGGCATCACATTCCATTCGTATTGCCCTAATGGGACTGTGAAAGCAGTTTTGTAACAATCTCGAGGATCGATTTGAATTTGCAAAAATCTAGATTTTAGGTCAAATTTTGAAAAGATATGAGTAGCATACAATCTTTGAAGAAGATCCTTTTTATTGGGGATTGGGTATCTGATCCATCTTAAGGCTTGATTTTAAAGGTTTGTAATTAATAACTAAACGAGGTGCTCCTCGTTCAATTTCAATGCTTTTGTTAACATAAAAAGCTACACAACTCCAAAGAGATTTGTTGTGAGATATAATCATTTTCTTCAAAAGATCTTGAATCTCCTTTTGGCAGTGGGTGATAAGTTCATGACTCGTCTGGATGGGCCTAACTTTGGTTGGGATAGTTTTTTCATCAAAAGCAAGCTCGTAAGAGAGTATAACACTATGGTTTTTTCAATCCCAAAAAGCATTGGGGATGTAAGCACAAAGCTGGGTAATGATTTTGGTTTTAAAAGTTTGTATTCTATTTTTAATAGAAGGATTATGCAATTGATCCTCAATGCGCTGATAAACTATTTCCTCTTTAAGATAGTTGATTTGCACCTTTTTAGACTTTAACAAATAAAGATTTTTGTGGATAGGAGGTCTATCAAAAGGGAGGATGATAGAGTTATCAAGATACTCAATTTGGATACCATGGTTTGTGACCATAAAGGGGATGATCTGTTGGATAAAAGGGGTTCCTAAGATAATAGGATTAGTAATATCTTTAACTAACAAGAAAGAGGTCTTGAGAGAGAAGGCAGAGTTAGGAATTTTGATATTAACATCTGAAATCTTGTAGTTAATTTCTAACTTTTTACCATTGGTTGCACGGAGTCCTTCAGTAGTTTTTTCAAAAAATCTTGTGGGGATAATGCCTTCCTGGATACAGTTAAGATTTGCTCCAGTGTCAAGCAAGGCTGGAATATCAATGAAAAAATCTTTAATCTGCAAGGTGAGCCTTACATGCCATCTTTGAATGCATATTTTGGACATGTAGTTTAAAAAGCTATCATCTTTATGATTGGTTGGTTCAGGTGGGGTAGCATAAGAAAGACCTATGTTTTGGCAAACTAGTTGCTGGAGAACTAGTGGATCAATTTCTTGACGAGCTTTGATTTGCCTAATATCCTCCTTGAGGATGGCAATTTCGGTTTGGAGATCTTGGACAGTGATAACTTTTGGTTTGGTTGGAAACCGATCAAGAATGTCTTTAAAATTATAAGTATTATTAAGTCTTGGATATTTATGAAAAAATTTCTCAAAAGAAAAAGGTTTTTCTAAAGTTTTTTTGAATTAGCTAAGATAAGACTGTTTTTGGTCGGGATCAAAAAGTTGCCCTATAAGTTCAAGAAGGAGGTCTTGCTCTTTGGTAAGGACATTAATAGTACTTTGATATTCTTCATCGAAGAATTGATCAGATGAAGAAGAGTATAAGCCACCGTCACGTAGATGATTGAGACATTCATCATCTGCTTCAGATGAATTATCCCCATCTTCGATTAATAAATTTTGGATTTGGTTAAGTAAAGAATCATCAATACCTGAAAAGGTTCTAAGCCTATTGGAAAAACGACAATATTTAGCTATGTGACCCGGTTTGTGGCATTTGAAATAAAGGTTATTGTCGGGAGCAGGCAAGGCTGGTTTTGCATGATTGGTGTCTCTCAGTTAAGTGGGCTTGTTATTTCTTTTGGGATAAAATATGGGTTTGGATTGGAACTTTCTAAAGGGTTTATGAGGCTCATTGGGTACGAGTTTTTTCTTGGGCCTTTTGTGGACCTTGGAGCTATAGGAAGGTAATCCAAATTGTTCACAGAAACTTCCCAAGTCTCTACTCCTTTGGGCTCTATCTTTGGCTAAGTGTCTCATCATTTTATCCTGTCGGTAGATTTTGAGGGCAACTTGCTGGATTTGGCTAGATAATTGACCATAATTGATGTTTTATCAAGGAATGACATCATTGTATTGCTCTTTGAGGCCTTCACGAACTAGGTCACATAAAGATTTTGGCAATCAATCTAAAATTTTTTCTTTCTAATATTGGAGATTACCATCAGCTCTAGAATAAATTCTATTCATAAAAGTATCTTTGTACCAACGGTAATCAGTCAAAGTCTTACATTTAAGATTATTAAGAATCTCAATGGATTTTTTTTGAAAGATTCCTGAGTTTCCAACAAAGGTTTTGACAATGGTGTAGATAAAAATGGCTACAGCATCGGAAATGGTTTCGCCATCTTGGAAGATTGGTTGATTATCTGAATCTAATTTTATAGCATGAAGTACATCATGTTTATCATTATCTTGAAGGTGTTCATCCCACCAACCTTTAAGTTGACCAGTAAAACCGGCAATGATAATATGAGCTGCTAATTGATCAGAGGCATTGTGGGTTGTCCTATAGGCTGTTGCAACCATGGACATTTGTTGAAGTTTCTTCAAGATATGATACTCAGAATCTCCATCTATATTCCATTTATAGATATTGTTGTCATTATAGCAATTCTAAAGAATATTGGGTTGTTCTTTAAGTGCTATATCAGGATGTGTAGCTCTTGGGTAATATAACTTTTGAGAAGAGCACCAATTTTGTCTATTGTTGAACCTAAGGGGAGTTATTTGAAAGTCAGAGGAGATATTTTGTCGCTCTTAATTGGTATTTTAAGACTCATTATCAGAATTAGTTTCTTTAAGAACTGCAACAGAGTTTTTAGTGAAATTATGGGGAGTGCAGGGTGACTCTAGGACAAATTGGGTCGAAGGAATGGTGGCTTGTATTTCAACTATTTTCTTTTCAAGCTCAGTAATCAAATGTTTAACTGAGTTCTTTTTTGAAAGTTTTTTTTTGTACTTCTGTGGGATTTCATGGGGTTGGAACAAAGAAATATTGGAAGGCTAGGTAGATTTTGATAGATTTTGAGCCGAAGTAGAAGACTGGGGTTGATTGGTCAGAAGATATTCTCCAATGACCTGTAAATATTTATTAGTATAATTGTTTTGCGCATAAATATTTTGTATATCTTTGGGGAGAAGAATATCTCCATCTTTTCTTTTGAAAGACTTGGGTGAAGCAACCTATATTCTAGGTATCAAGATCTATAGAGATAGATCGAGAAAAATGCTTGGCTTAAGTCAAAGTACATACATTGATAAAGTGTTGAAACGGTTCAGCATGCAAGATGCTAAGAGAGGTTACATACCCATGTCGCATGGAGTAACGCTCTCTAAAGCTCAATGTCCTAAATCACAAGATGATAAGGATCGCATGAGTAAGATTCCTTATGCTTCGGCAATTGGATCTATCATGTACGCAATGTTATGTACACGTCCTGATGTTTCGTATGCTTTGAGCATGACGAGCAGATACCAGTCAAATCCAGGTGAAGGTCACTGGACAGCAGTCAAGAACATCCTTAAATACCTCAAAAGGACTAAGGATACATTCTTGATATATGGAGGTGAAGAGGAACTAGCAGTAAAGGGTTACACTGATGCTAGTTTCCAAACTGACAACGATGACTATAAGTCACAGTCAGGCTACGTGTTTTGCCTTAATGGTGGAGCTGTGAGCTGGAAGAGTTCAAAGCAAGAGACAGTTGCCGATTCTACAACAGAGGCTGAGTATATTGCTGCTTCCAATGCATCAAAGGAGGCTGTATGGATAAAGAAGTTCATTACTGAACTTGGTGTTGTTCCTTCTATTGTTGATCCAATAGACCTCTACTGTGATAGTAATGGTGCCATTGCACAATCGAAGGAACCAAGATCTCACCAACGATCCAAGCATATACTTAGGCGTTTTCATCTCATTCGAGAAATTGTTGAGAGAGGTGATGTACATATTTGCAAAATACCGACAGAAGAAAATGTTGCAGACCCACTGACCAAGGCTTTGTCGCAGCAGAAGCACGAAGGTCACACTATTGCTATTGGTATTAGATACATGAGTGATTGGCTCTAGTGCAAGTGGGAGATTGTTAGAGTGTATGCCCTAGTGGCCAATTATGTAATGATTGTGACACTATATTTATGATATGTTTTTGGTTAATGATAATTTATTATGTTTTATTTACTGCGTTATATAAATAATTAACATAATAAATGTCCTTAGAAAAATGATACTAATTATATGGATTCAAGTATGTGACTTGAATATGAGATCATATAAGTATGTAATGTATCATTATTCTTAAATGTCCCTAGTCGAGTATCATTGTCATCAGGACAACAATAATACATTGAGACTACTATGTGATTAACTGATGGCCATATCTCATTGGTCATAAATATATACGAGATATATTAAGTTGATTCATAGGTACATGTTAGAGAACATAGTACTGGACAGACCCACCATGAGAATTCTACATGGAGCGTTATGCTATGTGTCATAAGTAATTCTCATAGTGACAATGATGTAATGGTCCTTCGACCTGAAGTCATGACATTTCTACATAAGGAGTTATGCGTTTTGACATTATCAAAAGTCACCTTTAACCGGGTGGACGATAAAGGTGATTGTTGGATGCATAATGAGTTATGTGAGAAATGGGAATGATGTAGATGGAATTTAACCCTCCTATAAATTAGGGGTGATATCTATAGGCCTCTTGATTGAGTGAAACTATGAAATGCATGGCCATGCTCAAATAGAGATTTGTTTCATATAGTTTACTCATTGATCAAGAAAACTGAGATTAAATTATGAAGAGGATGACACATCCATGCCTTGAATTTAATCTTAGATATCATGGTTAAAAGGATTAAATTACATTGAAACATTGGTCACAAAAGGTAACGTCAAATCTATGACTTTATTATTACTTGGGTAACAGTGATGTATTACTAGATGCCGCTCACTGTTTATAATTTTATAATATGATTTAAAATTATTGCCAACGTAATAATAACCTACAGGGTCACACACATAGAACATTCGTCAAGGAGATATAATTTAAATGTCAATGATTTTAATATATCAATAAGATTGATTTAATTAAATCATGACTTTAAATTATATATATATATATATATATATATATATGTAATCTGTATGAAGAAGAGTCATTTGGAAGGAAATACGAATATATATTTATTTGTACATATATTAATTAAGTGAGACTTGATTAAATATATATCTAATGAATATAGGATTCGGATTCTAATCTCCTAATTAGATTAGGTTTTGGAATCTACTCTATAGAAGGCTATATATATATGATATATCAGCTATTCTTCTATATATAAAGATATATATAGAATTTTTTTTCTGATATAACCAACGTTTTGACGTAGCCGCTCATAAGAGAGAGACTAAGGTTAAGAGAGATAAAAGAGATACAGATTATTTACAGCTAGTACTGTTATCCTCTTTACTCGAATCGTAAGACGGTTCGCGGGTGTTCGTGTGGATACCGTAGAGACGCTGTCCAGTTGGGTTGCGTTAAAGATTTGGAGACGATCAACACCTTCACCAAAGTTTCAGATTCGCACTTTTAATCGGTAAAATCTTGAACTATCTGTATTAAACTGTTTCGCATAGATCCTCGGGTTTGGGTTTCGTTTTGTTTTATTTTAAATCCGTATTTTTCCGCTGCGTTTGCTGGTACGAAACCCAACATGCTGAAGGTCAGGGAGATGGATCTCTTCTTTAATCTTAGAAGAAGAAGGATTAGAGGAGATTGGAGACGTGGAAGAAGATGAGGAGAAAGAACGGAAGAAGCTCATGGTGTATGCAGTGAGTAAACAACAAGAGTTAAAAAGTAAAAACTTTTAAAAAGACTTAGCTTCCGAGCATCCTGATACCTAAAAACCATCACCGAGTTCCATAAAGGTTATAGTCTAAAAATATCTTTATAAGGATAGGTATACCTGAATCAAAATTTGTCACTTTATAGCAATTGTTCCATACAGCATAGATCTAAAAGATCACAGTGTCATAAAACTTTAGTTCTACTAGAATTAAGAACAGATCTATCCGAGATACATCAAGAAGTGTTACCAAGTAACATATGTAATTCAGAAATATTCTACGCTTAATCAGACATTAAAAGAATACTTTACCTTAAAAGAATACACACACACACACTCTATTATATATTAATACATAATATATATTTATAAATATATTATGTAATATTATATACAACATTATATATATTCTATAAAATATAATGAAAACTATATTAATTAATGTAAATAATTATATTATATAATGTAGTATTATATTTTAACTACCTTATGTAAAATATAAGTTTTTAATATAATCCAATATAATATACTCCATATATCATATTAAATAACATATATATATATATATATATATATATATATATATATATATATATATTATCATAATTTTAATACATTATAATATTAATTACATAATGTGGTAATATATATACAATGCTATATATAGATATATGTCATGCGAGTTCACGAAGGATGAGTAACTTCCAATATTTCTTTTTGTCCTTTTCTATCATGTTGATGAATTTGAACAATATTATATTATCAAAAACTTTGCGTTTTAAAAGAAAGTACTATTAACAATCATTTGTCGATATTAATCTATTTAATTATCTCAAATCTATCTATCTATATATTCTTTTTTACAAATCAGACCGATCAAGAATAGTTACATTTATAGCCTATCTATATTTATTTGTCAATCAATTAATAATTTGTTTATACTAAAATATTAATTAACAATAATCTTTTACGAATTAAATTAGTTGAATTGAACTCATTTATAGACGTAATTACTATCAAATTAATCATAAATTGATAACATAATAAAATTAACTAATAATCAAATTTATATGATTAAAATAACTACGATCAAATTAGTAATTGCAAATAAAAATGTAAGTTATCATGATTAATCATTGCTAACTAAATCTATTATAATATAAATTATTAATTAAACTAATTATTCAAACTAAATAATTATAATTAAATCAATAATAATAAATTACTCATGTTTTGCACGAATTTTAAGACAACAAGAGAAGTCTTGTTTTTTTAATTTTAAGACTCTTCAATTTTATTTGTTAATATTAATCTATCTAATTATATGAATTGAGCCGATCATGTCTATATTAATTGATTTATTTATTTTTTCATCACAAATCAATTGATCAAGAATAAATCTATTTACAGACTATCTGTATTTATCTATCTATCAATCTATCTATTTATACTAAATTATTAATTAAGAATAATCTTTTACTAATTAGATTAATTGAAATAACTTATTTACAGACTAAATTACAAATAAATTAATCATAACATAATAACATTAATTATTAATCAAATAACTACGGTCAAATTAATATTCACAAATAATAATATGATTTAAGATGATTAATCAATACTAATTAAGTCAATTATACTATAAATTATTAATAACCTAATATATTCAAACAAAATAATTATAATTAAATAAATAATAATATATAACCCGTGTATAACACGGCTTTTTAAAACTAGTTATATCTGATTCCACTACAGAAATATAAAGAAAAAGGACAAATTGAAGCCAACGGTAAGGAAATTTTCACATACAACTTATTTGCATAAACTGTTTAAGGTCAAAACTACAGGAGGAGTTCCTTTTCACTTTGTAACTAATTAATATGCAAATCCCAAAATGAAAACTTTACTGCATTTAATAAAAATCACAAACTAATATCATAATCAACAAGAACTCGAGGGAAGTTAGCAGTACAACTATTCACTACTAAATAACATTCAAATTTACATCCAACAGGCTTTTAGAATTATGCAAATTAATTAACTAGATGAAAGTCCAAACAGATCTTTTTGTAGAAGAGAGAGTAATATTGTAGCCTTTTACAGTGTCATAATTCACATTCAATAACTAGAATAATAAACAGAGATCAATCACAAATTTTACTTATGACTGCTTTATATGGCACACTATCCTTCCATGTTCAATTACGGAATGGGAAGAAAGGTGTACTAATTGAAAGAATGTGAACAGATTTTCAAATGAACACGACATTCGATATTTCCATCATTATTTGGAGGTAAACAAATCATGGCACCATCCTTCAAGGCCAAAGCAACTGACATAAATTACCTAACCAACTGCAGCCACAATCAATAACTAAACAAAATAAATAAATACACAACACACATACATATATAAATAAATAAAAGTATAGTCAGTTGCTTGGTCACAGAATTTCACGAATAGAGGAACATCAAAGTCTTCTACAGAAGCACTTAAGAGTCATTGAGACTATAAGGTTGTATAAGGTTCTAAGCTACTTTATAGAAATACCTTGGGATGGAGAATTCATTTTAATTGACCAAATTCAACCAAATATTCCTGATAAAAACAAGAGATCCCAGCTTTGAAAGACAAATACTAAATTTAATTGCACAACTTCCCACATTCAAACAAAACTAGGGCAAATACGTTTTCCCAATCCTTTTGAACACTGAATCTGAGATGGCAACCACAGAGAAATAAGCACTGGGAGAGCTAGAGAAAGACAAAAAGAAAATGGGGATAGAGAATCTAGAAAATGGGGGAGAGGGGAAACTTGAGACACGACTTTTAGTTCCCAACTTTTAAGATTTGCTGAGGTATTTGTATCCAGGGTCAAGCATGCGCCTTTTCTATATACGCTTACATATATGCATATGCGTATATGTATATATATATATATATAGACACGTACTGTATATATATATATATATATATATATATATATATATACGTACTGTATATATATGTATGTACATATATGGGAATGTAGTTTTATGTTTTTTACTTTTTATTTATGTTTTTGGAAAATACAACCGTATGGATGCAAACAATGGAAAACATAGGATCCACATACTATCATGTTTTTTTATGATATGCATCTTAGTTTCTATAACCATGTAAAGATGGCATGTTTTCGAGAGTAAGATTTTTCATTATTTTATGTAGTTATAGAATTATACTATGCATATGCATCATATAAAATTTATGAACTTTCATATTTTTAAATGCTTTATGCCTTTATCTCTCCATATACTAAGTTCTTTTTGAAGCATTGCAGAAATATTCATGGAAATAAAACTAATACAATGCATTTATTCAGAAAATGAGCTACAGCCTATTTCCATTTTCCCATACGCCTGCACAGACATACACAGAGAAAATGAGCTATAACTTATTTTTGTAATCATGCCCACTAGTTTTAATGTACAAATCTACAATATAATACGGATAGAAAGAACATAAACAAAAAAACTAAAGGATACGTAAATTCTCACTTTTTTGTGGTGTATAAACTACAACGCATTTATTCAGAAAATGAGCTACAGCCAATTTCCATTTTCCCATACGCCTGCACAGACATGCACAGAGAAAATGAGCTATAACTTATTTTTGCAATCATGCCCACTAGTTTTAATGTACAAATCTACAATATAGTACGGATAGAAAGAACATAAACAAAAAAGTAAAGGATACATAAATTCTCACTTTTTTGTGGTGTATAACATAATTTTTATGATCATATAAAATTAATATTTTTAAGGGGTTAAAATATAATGATTCTTACATGACAAATCAGCTTGAAAAAATTACATAAATGAGCTCGAAAAAAATAAAAAAAAACTATGTATTGTACAATTTTTCCGTGTTTTGTCGATCCATAAAGTTAGATTTTTATTGTTATTATTTTTCTCATATATTTTGGAGATCGAAGCATATCATAATTGGACATGATTAAAAAATTTAGCAAAATCAATGTATTTATCGATACACCATAAAATGTGAGCAAATTTATTTATCCCTTTATTTTTTAATGTCATTTCAAATGCGAAAATCAATACCGTTTCGATCCTAGCTCTCATATGGAATTGCCCATTCAACGAGCATACGGTTGAATGTTTCAAAAAGATGTGGATATATACATAGAAAAATAATGGGTATCAATAAATAAACTAATGACTATCATAAATAAAATTAATATTAATGATACCAATGGGTATTGTAAATAAACCAAGATATAAAATAAAAAAAAACAAGGAGTAAAGAAAATGAGCAATTCCATAAGAGAGCTATAACTTATTTTTGTAATCATGCCCACTAGTTTTAATGTATAAATCTACAATATAGTATGGATAGAAAGAACATAAACAAAAAAGTAAAGGATATGTAAATTCTCACTTTTTTGTGGTGTACAACATAATTTTTATAATCATATAAAATTAATATTTTTAAGGGGTTAAAATTTAATGATTCTTACATGATAAATGAGCTTGAAAAAATTACATAAATAATTCTTACATAAATGAGCTTGAAAAAAATTGTATATTGTACAATTTTTCATGCTTTTTCGATCCATAAAGTTAGATTTTTATTGTTATTATTTTTTCCACATATTTTGGAGATTGAAGCATATCATAATTGGACATGATTAAAAACTTGAGCAAAATCAATGTATTTATTGATACACCATAAAATGTGAGAAAATTTATTTATCCCTTAAATTTTTTTATGTCATTTCAAATGCGAATATCAATACCGATTCGATCCTAACTCTCTTATGGAATTGCCCATTCAATGAGCATACAGTTGAATATTTCAAAAAAATTGTGGATATATACATATAAAACTAATGGGTATCAAGAAATAAACTAATGAGTATCATAAATAAAATTAATATTAATGATACCAATGGGTATTGTAAATAAACCAAGATATAAAATATTTAAAATGGTACGGATTGTACTTATATGTACTTTTTGTACAATGAAAAAAACAAGGAGTAAAGAATTATATAATTGCAACATATGGAAAACAGAGATACCGTAAATGCTTATTTCACAATGAAGACACTGCAATCGATAGTCAGGGAGCCAGACGATCAATTCTCCACATCGTCCTACCATCAATTTCTTCAGGAGTATAACGCAACCTGTGGAGAGAACCATCTACATTACTGACTATGCATTATCGACATCAGTGCCATCAATGACATAATCCCAAACTGGTAGTTATTACAACAATAATCAAGTAATTTGATTTGAAGTATCATCCATGGCTCTAACTCCAGTCAAAGTGAAGTTATTATAAATTTTCTGGATGGCAAATTAACATCTCTAATAAACCTTTCCTGCATTTATGTATTATAAACTAATACAATAGCAAATGTGTTTTAAGAATACGTTTAGAATGGTAATAGAAGAGGGGCTCCTACTTCCGCTACTCGAGAAACCGGCCATAAATTCTTTATGCAAAGTAACGGAGGACAATACAAATAATAAAGTTAAACCAATATAAGAGACTTTAAAAGCACAAACCATAAATCCAACAAATATACTAGGCTTGTAAAAAATCCTCAAATCCATTGGCACGCAATTCCCCCCGACCCTAATAGAACCCGGTTGTGTATAACTATCGGGTTAATTTTTTCCGCCTCGCCCCGACCCGATTAGCTATATCAATATATAAACACATTAATTATAGAGTGGTAGATTTTGAATGATGCATTTTTGGAAATTAGAAATCTTAAATTATGTTGTCTTAAATTAATTTTTTTCTCATTGTTCTTATTAGGGTTGGATTTCAGTCAGGACTGAGAACTATAAAATTATGTCGGACCAAGTTTGGGGGTTATTATTGCTGATGGGGCGGGTATGGAGAGGGACCTCCCCTACCATAGTTTCCCCGTGATGATAGAGCAGCTCTCTTACCATGCTTGTGGTCATGTAACAGAAGGATGAATACGTAATTCTACCACAAAATCATTTCAAATAGCAGTAACACAAGTAGGTCCTATACGTACTTGATATTGAACATTCTTAAGATGCAATTTCTGAGGAAATTATGGAAAAACTTGGTTGCAGTTTGATCTCATCCTGCACCATATGGTGTACAGGTGTAGCATGAATTATGAACATGTTAGTCTAAGGTCAGTTGGGCGTTGGCAACCTTAAAGAGATTATCATGAGTGATGTTTAACAATTAAGCTTTGCTACCTCCTTTTAGGATGCATGGAGTCAGGACTGGGAACTATAAAATTAGGTCGTACCGAGTTTGGGGGCTATTATTGCTGACGGGGCGGGTATGGAGAGGGACCTCCGATACCATAATTTCCCCATGATGATAGAGCAGCTCTCTTACCATGCTTGTGGTCATGTAACAGAAGGATGAATACGTAATTCTACCACAATCATTTCAAATAGCAGTAACACAAGTAGGTCCTATATGTACTTGATATTGAACATTCTTAAGATGCAATTTCTGAGGATGTTATGGAAAAACTTGGTTGAAGTTTGAATCATCCTGCACCATATGGTGTACAGGTGTAGCATGAATTATGAACATGTTAGTCTAAGGTCAGTTGGGCGTTGGCAACCTTAAATAGATTATCATGAGTGATGTTTAACAACTAAGCTTTGCTACATCCTTTTAGGATGCATGGAGTTGACATTGTATGCAAAATATGCTTTCATCAAATACATCACCTAATAAACTAGAATGAAGTACAATTTGCACCCCATGCTTTTCTCTGAATTTCAATTTGCACCCAAACTTAAACATGAACTAAAAGCACCCGATATTTTGTTCTGGCTAATTAAAAAAAAAAACCCAATTTTAATTTTCAGGGCATTACAATTATCGGAATCTACAAGCATGTGGGTTGCTTTTAGTTGGTCGGAACTGACTGGGATGTTTTTAGTTAAGATTTAAGTCTAGGGTGAAAATCGAGATCCAAAGAAAAGTATGGGGTGCTAATCTATTAGTTGTAGTATTGAAATGTCAATTTTGGAACTCAATAAGAACATCCTAGTGATTTATGAGTAGTTTTCATACCAGATACACGCCAAACACAGACTGTTAGAAACTCCAACCAGATGAAGATTGTAGATGCACAAAGTTTTGATAAAGTGTGTACACTTTTCAAAACTTAGAGTAACATACTTCCAAAAACATCTAATTAGATATTGTTGAATGTTCCTAAATAAATTGTTACTGCTTTTTACTCCCTCTGCTCTGACATTAGAGTTGCATTTTGAGCTTTTGGAGTCAACTGAAATCTTAAAGTGCAAATTTTCCATGCCAAGGTTTCCATAACCCCAAAATATTTGAAGTAAATCCAATTATGTCAATAAAAAGAACATCAAAAAATGAGTGCAAATTTTCATATGTTTTCGTGATGTGCATACTATTTATTATAAGTAGATAAAATATGAATGTATCCAACAGCTCACCTTTTTCTCGGTTTACACCGTTATATTAATGATGCTAAACATCACGAAGTATTATGAAAATCAGCACTCTCTTATATTTCAATGTTCTTTTTATCACCAAAGTGTATAAAATATAGATTACGAAAACATTGGCTCAGAAATTTCCATATCAAGCTTAGCATATCCCTTGTATAGAAGCACATTATGTATTACTGTGTGTATCTATGTATGTGTGTCTGTGTTTGAGTGTGTGTGTGCGCACGTTAAGAATCAGGGAAAAAAATGTATAAATGTGTTTTCGGATCATTTCAACATTCATGAAGAAACTAAACGAGCAAGAAATTGCCTTGTACAATCAAATGAAGGCTGTATTGCAATTATTAAAACATTATCATTAAATTTTCAATATTAAGATAAAGTTTCTGAGTTTGGCATGTATCGGTATCCTGGAGAACATCCTAGTCAATTTTCAATATTAAGATAACGTTTCTGAGTTTGGTTGGTTAGTTAACTGATGAAACATCTGAATATATCGGTATCCTGGAGAACCTTTTTCTGAGTTTTCATTATTGAAAATATAAGTATCTTCTCGTTATTTAATTGGGCAAAACTACCAAATTTTCCATTCAAGTTGGCAGGATTTCTTGATTACCCCACAGAACTCTTAGAAATTTTTTTCACCCCAATAACATTACAATAATGTTCAGATCAACCATTCCACATAAATTTTATGACATTTGTTAATCTTTGCTTACTATTAACAAAGTTGATAGTACCCCACAGAACTCTTAGAAATTTATAGTACCCCAATAACAATACGACAATGTTCAGATCGATCATTCCGCCTAAATTTATGGCATTTCTGACTAGGTTTGGGCAGTCAACAAAGTTGACATGGAAATGATGTACCAAATAGGAGAAGGTTAATTCTTTAAGCATGGAATGAGTGAAAGAAGATGGATAATATTTGCTTGGGTTTTAAAGATCATCCAAATCCATCTTTGTAATCAAAACTGGATTCAAACCAATCTCTTTCTTTGAATACAAACCGATACTCTGTGTATGACCCAAATCCCATTCGTACTACGACGATTGTAAGTTATATAGCAGATTCTGCAGATCCAAAATATCACAAAAAATGCATTAAAAAAATCTTTGATCCAAATCTAAAATTTTAATTTCCATCCACTAAATTTATATTTCAACTATTAAACCTCTCAAATAACATCAGCAGCTGTTTAACCCTAAAAATAGCCCGACAATAACAGATGTTTAAATTCATCCACAAAAGATAACATTATGCTACCTATGAATTGGACTGAAACTACATATTTTCATTCAGAAAGATAATATTGAATTTAATCCTTGACAAGTGATACAGAAATACTACATCCTTAAGTGTAGATAATCTATGAAGGAGCTCTGTCATTAGAAATCTAGAAGAGCACCAAGTTATGCAGAACTTGAATGTATTCTTCTACTCAACTTTCCACGAAGTACTACACAAAGTTCTTACCTCGATATACCAGATGGAATCATTCTACATAGTTAAGTTATCAAAACATCAAGTATTTCATTCATATAAGAAGGGTAAAGTTGCAACAAGAGCTGGGACAGAAAGTACCTATCATGCAAGCGAGATTGCTGTCCTTGCCAAAACTCAAAAACATCAGGTTTGAGACGGTAACCTCCCCATTGCTTTGGTTTGGGAATTATACTTCTGCCATGATTTAAATTGATTTTGTTAGTTTCACATCAAAATATAATACTCAGAAATAGAAGTAAATAACTAAAAATAATAAGAAGGAAAAACAAGAAGAATAAGAAAAGGGTCTTAGTAGAAGCAGAAGGATTAACAAATAATACTTAATAGGCTATAGTTCAGTGAACCTAGGGTTCCTGTGGACATATATTATCACTTGTACATACAACATCCTTGGAAAGGACAACTGTTTTCATATAGCAGTTATAGCGACTAGGCAGAATTTGTTTAGTACAAACTTGCAGGCATACATTTACAGATAGAACATAGGCAGAGCATAACTTAATATCTAGCATTATTGATAAAATCAGACAGGAAACAAAATTTTCAATTTAAATTACAAAAGTTGAACTAGCAGAATTTAAAAAAAATTGAATGATGGCAATTGATTAGTGAACAAACCAAATTAGAAATATGAAATACAGACCCATCAGAGAATTTGACTTCCAATTTTTTGTGCTCTAGCTGGAGAACATCTCGTCCAGGAATCACAGTGCTCTGACATTAATTTAACATGGAGTTTGAACAGAGTTAGATTTTAGGGGAATCCCATTAGTTGATAAAAATATTAAAAGATTAAATGATAAGAAAGTCAAGACACCTGCTTGCTAACTATAGCCCCAATCTGACTTCCTCGAGGGCGGCTATGAAAATACTGTTCTGATTCCTCGTCAGAAACTTTTTGTACTGACCCTGCAACTCTTACCTGAAAAGGGAGTGATGCTTGATATGGCATTATGATGTGACTCCATTTTACATATATAAATGCTACCTATGATGTTAGTTGACGAAAGAAATTCATGATAAATATACTTCTTAGACAATAGCGGAATGTCATTATAGATGAGAAAGAGGAACTAAAATTGATATGTATGGCAAAATCCACCAAAAGAAATGCAAGAGACAAGGGAATTGCGCACCGCCCTGCTCCTGCAACCCACACCCTCCTCCCACCAAAAAATAATAACACTAACACTAACAATAATAATAACCCTATATTCATATGTTATACGCGTAGCAGTCAACTCATACAAGGGGAAAGGTGATAGAATAAGTACAAGAAAGGGGAGTGCTGTGGACATGGTGTTGACATTTAACACTCACTCTACAGCTGTACCCACTACCTCTCCAATTGAAGGTATTCAAATTTCTAATCATCTTACTCTTCCCAAATATCTAGGTCAGATTACATAATTTCTGTGTAAAATTATTTTTAATTGAGCATAAATCTCATAAATTCTATGGATATATCATCCATGTGAAATTATTTATGCGCATTTTAGTGTTGAAAACTTAAATTTAGCTTGCTAGCTTTTCTTTAGTCAAAAAGAAGTTCACTATTTGGTACTATACGTATTTTATTATTGGTTAGTGACTAGTGGCTGTCCTTTAAATTTAAACATTGGTGCAACTGATGATTCAAGCTTCACTTCACATCCTATATCAATTTTATTTTGGCGCAATAAATGTATGACTAGATAACGACGTCACATTTTACTTTTGTACAGCAGCAAAACTGAGATGAATCTGAAATTTTATTTTCTTATAACATCTATTGCCATATATTTCATCATCTCAGGCTTAATTTGACCACTTAGATGAAATAAATAGTTTTTGAATTAGAAACCGTAAGTTTTTGCAAGATTTTGAACTCACTAACATATGATGTAAACATTCAACATACTTCATGATAGGTATCATAAATTTTAATCAATTTGACCAAAAAATAAGCTAAACTGGTCTTTATGTGATAGATGAAGAAACTTATAAGGGTGCACCGATCCTAAAATTCCTAGGTCCATCTTGTAATTAAAAGGGCCGGACAACGAAAAGGATTATACATGATAAAGGCCCCAGTACGAACCCCCAAAATTATGAATTATTTCTCAGAAGTATAATTCATTTATATGTTATAGCAATAAGAATTACGCTTTTCCAAAATTCTAAATATATGTATATTTGATAAATGGGTTTTGATAGACATGCGGGTTCAAAGGGAGTTAGAAAATAGGAACAAATTACTTGGAGATTGCAATAGATAACAGGACATGATGTCAGACAACTTTTGGAGGCATTTCAATATTGGAATTTGAGATGAAAATTCCTCATTGGTCATTAAAGAGGAGGTTGACTGATGTAGGACTAAATTATAACAATTAAATAAATTAACAGAAAAGTAAAACTAGGGAGATTCAGATAAATCTCTACCCCTAGGGTTTCCCAACTGCAGTAGGGAGAAAGGTCGCAGCCAGGAGAATAATCTCAATATCAATAAAAGTCTGAATGTCCAACCAGTTACCAACACAAGAGTATTTATAATAAGATTAACCCCAACAACTATGCCCAAAACAAACGGGCCCAATAATAATAATAACCCAATACGATAAAAAGTCCATGACAACTAAAATTAATAAAATGGCATAAATAAATAAATCAAGCTAATTAAGCTTTGGAACGATGACATTTGGACCAATCCTTATCATTGACTTCCAAAATCATGGAGCAGATTAGGACTGTTGGAAGGAGCAGACATTGGCAACGGCTCACTTGCTCAGTGAGATCATTTTCGATAGTGGGGCAGTGAGAAGCTATTTGACAACGATCGTGAAAAACAGATGAATTTGTAGCTGACAAGTGTGTTGACTAAGTTAGCTGACAACTTGACTTTTTCATCTTCTCAGGTAATTGGCACATAACTTGCTACTCCATTATGATTCAGTTACAGAGTTATGAAGGGTTGTATTTTTAATTTGATGCTTATAGTTCACCTGCAAGTTAAGATCGGTTGAGGAATTGCAAGCGCAAATCCCTCAACGCATCATGTATTATTGGATCAGAAAGGGAACACACATTTTGAGGGAACGGAGAGAGCATTGCCCCATTCATATCCAAATTTTTTATAGTCGGCTGTCTTTTCTCCCTCACATATTTCTCTTTTCCAGATCAGATTTTTGGAGGAACTCTCGTTGGGAGCCTTTTGTCTGATCTTGTTGGTTGCTTCTGTGGCTTTTTTTTTCCTTTTGTATAGCATTGCAATGTTCACTTCCCAGAATCCGTTTTCTTATTTTGACTCTTTGTATAGGGTGAACTAGTGTAACCTCATTGTTTGAATGTTTAATACGACTCCAAGTGCTTTTCAGAAAGAAACTTAAAAATATCCTAATTGTTAAATAAGACTGACTCTGCAAATCAGAAGGATTATCATAGTACCATAGAAGAAAATGTTATGATAAGAAAATTACATTCTATCTGGAAAATAGACCTTGGAAACTCAAATAAAACCTGCAATTAGGTACCAATAATCAAAATGCTAACATTTTCCTTGACTTTACAATTCTAAGCCTCAGTCGAAATATTCACTTATTCACTTGTTACAAACTTACAATGAGTTATTTGTATAACCTCAATTGTTTATATACTCCATCCCATTTTACTTGACAAAATTTCTATTATGGTATGTCCCAAAATCTTCACAAAGTAAAATTGACGAAGTTCAAATATTGTCAAATTACTATATCAACCTTAGAGAGCAATAGTTTTAAAAAGAGGAGACTAAAAGGGAAAAGTCAAAATATAAATCTTCCCAGTTACAGTACTAATGCAAAAGTACCATTTTCTCAATCTTTGTGCCCAAAAAAGCTTTGTCATGTGAAATGGGACAGAGGGACTAATATATAGGATATATACAAGCAATTCATTAGTTCTAATAGGTCTCATTTATTGATTATTGGATGTAGAACAAGGGGATTGCCTCACAATAAGTTCTAAGAGAAACTTCTCAGTTACTAAAAGTTTTTTTTCCCGAACCCATAATTAACTTATTTAACCACATCTATTGTTGCTCCTCTAATTAAGAATCATATCTCAAATATATTTCAATTGCTCGTTTCTTTTCTTTTTTTTCTGTTTTTTTTTTTTTTTGGGCTTAAATGGGAATGTCTAGAAACAAATAGCACGCTCAAAAATCAAAGTATTGTGCTCAAAAATCAAAGTATTGTGCTCAAAAGTCAAAGAATATACATAAGAGTATACTCCAAGGCCAGTGGTGGAAAAAAACACAATTCTCTAGCAGGAAGCTACCTTTCATATTCAGGGGATACAACCCTTTCGAGATGTGGTAACATATATGATGGTATCTACAGAAACTCTTAAAAGGGTTTCCCTAAAAAGAATTAGAAAATCTTGTTATTTTCATGCAACCAATTCCCTTAAAACAGCCACAACTCCAGCTGCTGGAAAAAAAAATCTACCAGCATATGTTATTCACAAACTGTCACTACTGTTGGGGAGTCCGGGAAGCCAAACGAATAACTTTATATGAACATTAGACCCTTTCTAGACCTTTCTATATTGAACCATCCAATTCACACTTCGCAACCAATGGGAGATAGAACACTGACAGGTTAACCTTAACGACTAGACCACTAGGGTCTCCAAACATGGTATTTCCATGTTCTGAAAGTCCAGAGAATTTAGCTCAACCACAAATTTCTGTCTTTCACCGCCAATATACTTATGTTCAAGTTTAGCAATGGATGCTCAAATATATCAATTTCAATACATTATTCTTATAACCATCAACTTACTGGTGCAGCTAAAAGAATTCAAGATACTAATTGAATAATGTGATATATGATCATAAGGTTTTATATGAAGCTACACTTATTACTCTGCTCTGCAGTATTCTCAGTATCCCTTACCAATTCTAATCAAAACAACATTCCACATGAAATTGAACCAAACATGTTAAGGGTAGTCCATGGATAGTGCTGATGATTTTAATGCAAACTTAATTCTTTTCCCAAAAAATATTAATAAAAACAATCAATGCTTAGTGAGCCTTCTTCAGAGCTTTGTTGGTAAAATTATCTGATTTACCTGGCGATTTAAACCATCCCAGTAAAAGAGAAGTGCTGCATAAGGATTTTCAGATAATTCACAAGCCTTTTGGCTTCCATAATTAGTATACCTGCAAATAATTAACAAATCATTTAATGAAAAATAAAAGTAAGAAACAATGAAAAGCATCTAGCGAAAGTTTTAACATGCTAAGAACATGACTAACCAGACAAAGCCATCTTTATCAAAACCTTTCAGCAAAACCATTCGGGAAGAACTGCAGCAAAGATTAGTGAAATAAAATTATTTTTTCATGAGCAGATTACGGTCACGCCACCGAATGAGATGAATGTGTTGTCAGGTTACTAATTGTTCTACAAAGTTGTAGCTACTTTATTTGAGAATTTAGTCTACGTCATTTTAGTTTTTGCAATGTACTCTATGGTGTTCAAAAAACTTTAATGCTCTCGACCACCAGTCAAATTTAAGAATAATGTAACATAAGTCCCTTAATTTGGAAGAAATCAGGTGACGATATTCATCTGAAGAACATAACATCCAGGTCTCCTCCAAGTCATGGCAAGTATTGACTAATGTTGCAAATATCAGGAGGCAAAGGCTTCATAAATGCAAAGATATTGATGAAAATTAAAGGAGAATACTAGGAAGGAAATATCACGGACTGTTTGAATTATTGCTAGAATAATTAGTTAGAATAAAATCCTTTGTATATGATCTCATGGGATATGATATATGTGATAGCTTTAATCTAGGGATTGTAATCTCTGTAGTTATGCACTGTAAATCAGCCACAATAATTGGCTTGATTATCTGTAATGGCTGTACATAAATGATGGAAATGAGAAGGGAGTGTCATGCCAAAATATTCATAAACTTCTCTGTCTTGTATTTCTGACATGGTATCAGAGCCCTAATCTTATCAGAGGCCAGAAACTCATAGCTCGCTGCCAGACTTAGGTTTTTCATTGGAAACCTATCTAAACAAGTCTGCAAATTTGCCAGTGGACTACCGTTGGACTTCTCCTCTCCGGCCAACCATCACGACAGAAACCACCACCAGAGAGGCCACCCCACGCGCCACCACACGCATCTCTAACAAATCTCACATGCCAGCGCCAGAGTCATTTTCCGCGACAGTTTTCTCCAAGCTTCTTCCGGTCGTCTCAGAATTCCCTGGGTAATCTGTCTCTGCTGTCTATTTGGTGAGTTTTCCTTGTTTACATAGGTTGGCTGATCTCAGGTTGTTTGTGACCGAGTTTTTTTCCTGAAGTTCACTCTTTTGTGACTACTCTGCTGATTCCTTCTGAGGTTTTTTGAGATCTGTGATTACTCTGCCTCAAAACCTGTGAGTTTTTTTTGTTAATTCTTCATCATGTCAACTAGTTCTGTTAGCAGTGGTCATATTGGGCAACTCCGAAGTTCCAATCTGAATTCTGCCCTTGTTCTAAGTCCTTTTAAATTGGATGGGAGTAATTACTTGGCATGGTCTCAAGCTTGTCGCATGTCAATCAAAGCAAATCGCATGCAAAAGTTTATCAATGCGACATCTGTTATGCCTAAAGATGCTGGTTTGGAACAAGACAAATGGAAATCTGATAATGCAATGGTGATGACTTGGTTGTTAAACTCTATGGAATCTCATACACGGAGCAGTTATATGTTCTTGGATTCAGCCTATGATCTTTGGGAAGCACTTAAGCAAACTTTTTCTGTGGCTGGAGATATGAGTAAGGCATTTGATATACGGAAGAAAATTCGTGAGATGGTTCAAGGAGATAAAACAGTAGCTCAGTATTATGCCGAGCTTACTGCACTGTGGCAGGAATTAGACCACTATAGGGTCTTTTCACCTAAATGTCCGGAAGATACGGCTGCATATCAGAAGTTTGTGGGAGAGGATCGTGTCATTGATTTTTTAGCTGGACTCAGGATCGAATTTGATCAAGTTCAATCGGGACTACTTGGGCAGATTCCTTTTCCCTCATTCCGAGAAGCACATGCCAGAATTCAGCAAGAGGAAAGCAGGCATCAAGTTATGGTACTTAAGCCGGTGGAGCATTCTGTGATGGTTGCATCTGGGATCAGGTCTGGTGAAAGTGGGAAACTTGTTTGTGACTACCGTGGGAAGCCCAATCATACCAGAGACAGATGCTTCAAACTCGTTGGACGTCCTAAAGGCCAAGGTCGTGGTCGTGGTGGCCATCCTCAGACCCATACAGTCTCTGCATCATAGAATTCTGTTGATCCACTTGATTCCGGTGCCCCAAATGCCCCTCTTGCCCTCACTGCAGAGGAAATATTGCCTTCTGAGCACAGTATTCTAAACCTGCTACCTCATTTTATGCAAATTCAGGTACACATCCTTATGCCCTTGTTGCATCTTCATCGAATCCTAAATGGATTATCAATTCAGGTGCTTCCGAACACATGAATGGATTTTCAGATCTTTTCATCAACTATACGCCTTGTTCTGGTAAAGATAAGGTACAAGTTGCTGATGGCACCTTTTCACCAATTGCCGGCAAAGGTTCAATAGTTTGTTCCCCAAGTATGACATTATCATCTGTTCTTCATGTTCCATCATTCTCTTCCAATTTATTCGGTTCCTCGCATTACCAAATCATTAAACTGTTCAGTCATTTTTTATCCATCTTATTGTGTTTTTCAGGACTCAGTGATGGGGCAGAAGATTGGCAGTGGTAGTGCTGTGGGCAGTTTATACTACTTGGATGTTCCTTCATCTACTTCAATGATACAGAAGGACTCAATAAACGCTTTTTAGTCTAGTTCCAGTCTCAATACCCTTCATCAGTGGCATTGACGTTTAGGTCATCCATCATTACATGTCTTAGAGTCTTTATTTCCATGTTTAGTAAAAGAGCGTAATAAACATCAGTTTTTGTGTGAACCTTGTGAGTTAGCTAAACACACAAAGGCAGTCTATCCTACTTGTAATGAACGATGTTCAGAACCATTTGCTTTTATTCATACCGATGTATGGGGTCCATACTTTCTCATTCTGGACATCGATGGTTTGTTAGTTTTATTGATTGTTTTTCCCATGCTACTTGGGTGTCCTTACTTCATTCAAAAGGGGAAGTTATTCGTTGCTTTCAAGAATTCCATAAAATGATTCAAACCCAATTTGATACAAAAATTCGAATTCTTCAGAGTGATAATAGTCAGGAGTATAAAAACAATAGTGGGTGTGAGCTATACCTCAAAGAAAATGGCATTATACTCCAAACTTCATGCGTTGACATCCCTGGAAAAAAATGGGGTCACAAAAAGAAAAAACCGCCATTTAACAAAGGTTGCTCACTCATTAATGTTTACTATGAACACACCAAAATCCTATTGGTCCGATGCTGTTCTCACAGCTGCATATCTTATTAATCAGATCCCTTCAAGTGTTTTAGGGAATGTCACCCCACTATCCCTTCTCTTTCTCCTTGCATCTTCGGATGTGTTATGCGTCGTTCATGATCTCCTACTCGAAGCAAACTCGACCCGAAAGTTATTCGGTGTCTTCATTGGATACTCTCCCACCCAAAAAAGTTACAAGTGTTATCATCCTCCTCACTGTGTTTATGTCACTCGTAATGTTACTTTTTGGGAAAATGAGTCTTATTGCACCACTTCTTCTCCTCAGGGGGAGACGCATATAAGTAGAAACATATGAGTGAGGAAAAGCTTTATACAGAGCCTAGTGTCTTGTTGCCATTTGTTCCACATATTGTAACCAATGATGAACCTCGGGAGGAGACTTCTAATAGATTGGAGCAGCCAGAATTGAGAACCTACGTTCGCCAAAACAAAACTACTCCACTACTACCACAAGATCAATCATGCTCAAAGCCTAGTTCTACTTCTGATCATGCTCCCACAAATGGTAATTCTCTTGATATCCCTCCTGATGATATTAATCTTCCCATAGCACTTAGAAAAGGTGTTTGATCTTGTACTCAACGTCCAATTTCTAAGTTTGCTTCATATAATGAACTCTTTACTCCATATCGTGCAGTTGCTTCTTCTTCTGTCTTCTATATTTGTACCCCAGGGGTGGAAAGAGACTATGGGCAACGAAAACCGGAGGAAAGCTATGTTTGAAAAAATGACTACCTTAAAGAAGAATGAATATTGGGAATTGGTACCTCTTCCTCTTGGAAAACGCCCAGTTGGATGTAAATGGGTGTATACAGTCAAACAAAAGGCCGATGGCTCAATTGAAAGACTTAAAGCAAGGCTTGTTGCAAAAGGGTATACATATGCATATAGAACTGATTATCAGAAGACCTTCACTCCAGTAGCAAAGATGAATTTTGTTCGAACTATTATCTCTTTTGAAGCAAATTTTGGTTGGAATCTCCAACAAATGGACATAAAAACCGCTTTTCTTCATGGGCACTTGGAAGAGGTCTATATGGAGATACCCCGGGATACCCTTTGACCAAAGGAAAGGTTTGTAAGTTGCAAAAGGCATTATACAGACTGAAACAGTCTCCTCGAGTATAGTTTGGTAGATTCAAGCAAAGCCGAGCGGATCACATAATGTTTGTCAAAAAGAATAATGGTAAAATTGTTATTCTTATTGTTTCTGTCAATGACATTGTTGTTACAAGAAACAATCAGACCAAGATAGACAATCTCAAGTCAAAATTGGCCAGAGAGTTTGAAATCAAGGATCTTGGAGCTTTACGATATATCCTTGGTATAGAGGTAGCTAAATCCTCTAATGGAATTTTCAAGAAAATATGTTCTAGATCTTTTAGCAGAATCAAGTATGTTGAGGTGCAGACCAGCAAATTCTCCAATGGAGGTGAATAATCAGTTAGCCAATGATAATGAGCCTATGGTGAACAGAGAAAGCTATCAGCGTTTGGTTGGAAAGCAGATCTATCTCTCACAATAGGCTAGACATTTTGTATGTTGTGGGAGTGGTTAGTCAAATAATGCATGATCCACAGCTTTGTGACATGGAAACAGTGCAACGAATACTGAGATATCTTACGTCCACTCCAAGAAAGGGTTTGTTGTTTTCACAACATGGTCACATGAAGGTTTGAAGCCTTTTTTTATGCTGATTGGGCAAGATCAGTAGATGATTGACATTCGACTTCTGGATATTGTACTTTTGTGGGAAGCAACCTTGTTACTTGGCAAAGTAAGAAAGAATTAGTTGTAGCTAGATCTAGTGTCAAGGCAGAGTATAGAGCCATGGCTCTTGGTATATATGAGCTGCTATGGCTTTGAATGCTACTAGAAGACCTTGGTATTACTATCAAAAAACCAATGCTTCTCTTTTGTGATAATAAAGCCGCGTTAGCATTGCTAATGATCCAGTTCAGCATGATAGAACCAAACACATTGAAATAGATAGGCATTTCATAAAGGAGAAATTGGTCAGAGGTCTTATATGCCTACCTTTTGTCAAATTGGATGACTAACTGGTGGACATCTTCACCAAAGGAATTGGTAGTAAATCATTTCATCCTCTTTGTTTCAAGTTGGGCATGCGAGATATCCATGCCCAACTTGGGGGGAGTGTTAGAATTATTGCTAGAATAATTAGTTAGAATAAAATCCTTTGTATATGATCTCATGGGATAAGATATATGTGATAGCTTTAATCTAGGGATTGTAATCTTTGTTACTATGCACTGTAAATCAGCCACAATAATTGGCTTGATTATATGTAATGGCTGTATATAAATGATGGAAATGAGAAGGGAGTGTCATGCCAAAATATTCATAAACTTCTCTGTCTTGCATTTCTAACACGGACAATTTACGCTAGTAAATAAATGTGATAAGACAATTTCACAGCCGCTACTACTGTCATAAATAACAATAGATAAACATACCCTTCTACGTTTTGATAGATTATTTGTAGTGTATTCTAGTTAATCTTCCAATGAGCAGGTTTAAAACCTTTTTAGCAGAATTCTATTGTACTTTCCAATGAATGTGTCGACAAATCTCCTGAGAAAGGGATTATCGTAGTTTGACCCACATTGAATTGAAATATTACATTGTTGGCTTTGGAACACAGAGGATTATTGTTCGGAAGTCCTTCCACTTCACAAATCCAGAGTAATTGAAAGATTCTGATTAAAACAAGGGAACTTGGTTCTTTCAACGACAATTGATAATAGAGTAATCTAGATAGTGAAAAAACTTACGGTTTGCCATCTTTTCCAACAGTTGACAATGACATAGCATTCGGTTCCTTCAAGCTTGCAGCCATTGCATCATCGAACCACTTTTTAAACTGCAAATCGGGATATAAAAATAAAATTTGATCTTATTGAAAAGCTAAAGACATTTTTTAATAGATTATGACAGCTAACAGCTTTAGCTAAATAACAATCTCATTCTTGTTGAACTATTTTGAGACCACTAAACTATAAAGTATCTAGTAGAGCGGTAAGATAAACTGATAAACGCCTATGTAACTCATACCTGATCGAAAGGGTCAGCCTCCACCTGCTCCTCACAAAACTCAGGGGAAATATAGTTCTCTCTAAGAGCTGAAATATCAACTTCTGAAGTCTTCCCAATTCGAACACACATAGAAATGCCAGGATATGGGGGAAGTCGAAGCTTAAATCTGTTCATAATAGAAGGTGGGACAAACCTCCCACCTAAAAAGTGGTGGATTCCAACAAATTTCTTGGCACAGAGCTTTGGGGCAGTTAAGGAAACCTAGAATATAGTGAAATCCAATAAGATGCTGCACTCAAAATGGAATATGTAAACTTTTACCCAAGAGAGTACAAATTCAAGTCCTCTTAATACATCTGTACAAACAATATGTACTTCCGTCAGAAACTTACCAACATGTTAGGTTTAAGACCCTCACCCACAATGTCTCCTTCTTCAACATGCCAACCAGATGGGATATCAACAGAAATAATAGGTGAACTACGATGTGTTGAATTCATGCTTTGTTGATGCACCAGCCTATGGATCAGCTCATCAAAAGGTGCCCTTGGCACACCTAAGGGATTACAATATAAAGAACTAATTATTTATAGGATCCATAAGAATCTCCACAGTTAAGTGCACTTTGTAACGGATGTTTGTATCCTTTGTAAAAATTCCTGGACTGCTGTCGTATGAGATGAACCATGGAAAGGATGCATTCAGTTACAGCAGAAAGGTACCAATTATACTTTTCAACAATGATCAATTCAATATAGCAACACTACAAGAAAACAACTTTCTCTCGACGGCAACAATCTCAACGGCTTAACGCCGTCGCAATTAGACTAGTCTCTCGACGGGAAAGCCGTCAATAGTAAGGGCCATCGATAAAAAAGGCCAAGTCAATACGCGCGAGTCCATCTTTTGGCGGCAAGGTGTCTCTCGACAGCAGCCCATCGCCATTAACCATATAGCCGTCAAGATTGTGTTTACGACAAAGCAAATTTAATTTTAAAAAATGCAAAAAAAAGGTGAGAAATAAATATCGACAGGTGCCCGTCATGACATATTATGCAAGCCGTCGAGATTGATTTAATAATAATTTTAAATACGAAATTAAAATAGAAAACAAGATATACTTAAAATCTTGATGGCTAAAGCCATCGATATTGTCAGCAGAATAATATCAGCAACAAATTTTCCTAAACTGATTCTGATATTATTGTATATATGAAGAAGTCAAACTTAGGAAATCAACATAATTATAGGGATTGTATTGACAGAATCATGGGAATTTTAGTTCCTTATATTCTGCACATTAATTATAGGAATTAGACAGAGGGTCGAGCTTTTCATACCCCTAATGTGGAACCCATGGAAAATCAGCGGTAACTGGGCATTCATATATTAGTCATGAAGCTTTACAACAAATAATATAAACATTGCTGCTGCATTCTCATCTATCGGACTGTCAGGTAAACTGCATGTCAACACAACAAAATGGTATCTTGAATTACAGAGAAATCCTTCAGGTATTCGAGTCCGTCAACAAACATATACTCCAGAATTAGTCGAACTTGCTAGACTATCAAATGCACGTCCAGTTGGCATTCCAATGGAGCTTAATGTTCACTATTCTAAGGATTCAGGTACTTCTATCATTGATCCAAATTTCTATCACCGTCTAGTTGGAAGTTTTCTATATGTGCATCGCAATACCTGATATCTCCTTTGCGGTTCATACCGTAAGTCAATTCATGCAAGATCCAAAGCACTTACATATGGCAACTGTGCTTCGGATAATTCGCTATTTATGAGGTCAACCTACCACTGGACTATTTTTTCCAGCTTCAAATAATACGTGTCTTAAGAGCTTATGCAGATGCAGATTGGGCGGGTTGCCCTGATACTCATCACTCCACAACCAGCTGATATATGTTTCTTGGCAACTCTCTTGTTTAGTGGAAATGTAAGAAACAGGATCGTGTCTCTAAATCTTCTACTAAAGTTGAATATCGCTCTATGTCTGCTGCTTGTTCGGAGATTTTATGGCTTCGATATTTACTTAGGGAACTTGGCTTTCCATAGTATAAAGCAACTTCACTTTCTGCAGACAATATGAGTGCTATTAAAATTGCATCTAATCTAGTTTTTCATGGGCGTACGAAAAATATTGAAGTAGATTGTCATGACATACGTGATGAGCTTCTTCACGCAACCATTACTTTGCCTCATATGTCTTCTACCCTACAACTTGCAGACATTTTCACGAAACCATTAGCAGTGGCTCGCCATTGATTCCTTATGTCCAAATTGATGTTGTCTTCCACGACACATCAATTTGAGGGGGAGTGTCAGCAGAATAATATCAGCACCAAATCTTCCTAAATTGATTCTGATATTAATGTATATATGAAGTAGTCAAACTTAGGAAATTAACATAACTATATGGATTGTACAAACAAGATTATAGGGATTGTATTGACTGAATCATGGGAATTTTAGTTTCTTATTTTCTGCACATTAATTATAGGAATTAGACAGATAGATCAGTATGTATCCCTTCTATATAAAGAGGGCTGACTCCCTTTGTACAGGACAGAAAATTACTGATTCAAGATTTCAGAAATACTCTTGTTTTCTCCTTCTTCTTTGTTTCTTTTGACAGATATATTGTCTTAGCTGTCGATTTTATTTTAGGTGGGAAACACATCTCTGTAAATTATTTAAGAAATTTTAATTTCCCTCCAAAAATTTTATCGATGGCTACCCGTCGAGAAAAATGCTCCCTGCTGTCGAAATGAGTTAAATACATACATATATATTTTTCTAAATATTATTATAATATATGCAGTTACTAATAAAAGGTAACCTCGTCTGCTTAAGGTTATATCACAATGGCCTGCAGTCGAGAGAGATATATAACCTTTTGTTGGGATAATCTGACGTCTTGCCACGACAGCATAAAAATAAGTCAGTTCAAGCAACCAAACAAATAAGATAATCTTCCCATGTTTTCAGATTTGAAGAACTTTTTTTTAATCATAAGGTAGCAACTAGACACGAAACCTACTACCGTCAAGAAAGCCTTCCACTATATGCTGAACCCATGGAATTTGTATCATTCAGGTTGGGTAATAATAACGACAAAGACACGTGGGACACAATGCTGTAGTTTGAGTCTGTATGCCTCTTAAATGTCGAGCATCATTTTCGTCAAGAGGATTTTGTTGTTTGATAAAATCTTTTTCTGCCTCCCATGCTTCAACTGAGGTACGGCTGAAATTTGAATCCAAGTAATTGAGAGGTAGCTCTAAATAAATTTGGACAAAACTAACCATGTAAACACTAAATAATTCCTATTCTGCAAAAAACATTAATAAGCTATACCTTATTAGGGATTACAGAAATGAGCAATAACTCATCTTAGAAATTAGAATTATACTCACTAGTTTTATATTTACAAATTTGCAATCTTTTTTGGAAAACTCAAACTTACATATTAAAAGAGCATCAAAAAATAAAGTGGTATATAAAATTAGTACTCCCTCTGTCCCAATCCATTTATAACACTTTCCTTTTTGGGTTGCTTCATTCATTTGCAATATTATCCTTCACATTAATCACTACTACTGCTACAAGAATTACTACTACCTTTACTGCTCCTACTACTGCAAGTCTACAACTATTTTGCTGCTACTGATCTACAGCTAGAGCTACAGCTACTACTAACTACTTCTAAGACAAATTCTACGACTGCTGCTATCACAACTACTACCACTACTACTACGAGTACCCTAAGACTACCACTATTATTACTGCTGCCACTACTCCTGCCACTACCACTATTGCTACTAATACTACAACCACCACTACCTTTGTTGCTACGACTACTACTACCACTACAACTGCCACAACTACTAGCATTATTATAACTCATGCTACTGTTACAACTACTGCTACTGCTACTGTTGCTGCTGTTACTATTACCACCACCACCACTACTATTACAACTGCAGTGACCACTGCCATCATTACTGCTGCGACTACTGCTCTGATCTGGATGCTGCTCCTACTGCCACTCCTACTACAACTACGACTACTGATACAACAACCACCACCACCACTAGACTTAGCCAACTAATGAGTTAGCAAACAAATTAATTTCATTTTCAAACATGCACATTACTGGGTGTCCTAACCATTTATATTTGATCATCCAGTTTGAGCAAACGACACCTGCAAATACTCAAGGTTGGCCCCAAGAAATAGTCATGTAAGAAAAGGCACAATATAAGCATTCAGTTACAAGAGGGGGCAAAGTTGAAAGCATTACAAAAAGGGAGGCTGATGTAGGACAAGGCTGAATTTGAAGAACTAATTGTAAAATAACATATAATTATATAATAATTGAAGATCTAGGGAGATCCAACCCTAGAAGAATCTCTACTCCTAGGGTTTCCAAACCGCAGAAGGGAGAAAACTATAGATCGCAACCAATATAATATGCTGAAAATTCAATAATAGTCAAGTGTCGTAGCCATTACAACGATATAAATAGGAAAAGAACGAAACCCTAAACTCAATAACAAGTGGGCCTCTAATACTAATAAAATTGAAATAAATAAATAACATCACTAAACAAAAATAAATAATAAAATAATGATGACGATGTCGTCTCATGGACTGATCTCTATCATCTCTCCCTGGCTGTGAAAGCGAAGGATCTTGCAAAGTGAAAGCCTCAAATCTCTCCAGAAGCTCAAGACCAAGCCGGCGAAACTCCTCAACAGTAATCCAGGTACAATCATCCAAGGGCCAATTACTTTCACTAAGAACTGAGGGTAACCACCTCGCCTAGTCGACACAGCTTGCTCATCCAAAACATCCTCAATAACCTCTGTTATCTGCTATGTAGGAGCCAAAGGAGATGCAGGTGGAACAGGTAAATATGGAATATCTACATGATCATCTGGTATGGGTGAGGCAGGCGAATCTAAAGGTGAAATAAAAGGGAACGAAGTGACATCAATAGAAGGTCCAGTAGGTCCATGGTAAGGAGTAAGGTCTTCCACATTGAATATACAGGACCAATACTCATGTCACTCGGAAGATCCAACTCATATGCATTAGCACTAATCTTCTTTCGAACTCAAAAAGGACCCATCCTCTTAGCATGCACTTTCTTCCATGTGCCAGGAGGCAATCTCTTAGCACGGTGTCACAACATTACCAAATCACCCTTGTTAAACTCTAACATCTATAGCAGATTTATAATTTTCATTGCTCAAATTAATTTTGTCTTATCTCAGCATGCAAATCATGAATGTGACGTGCAAAAAACTATGCACTCACTAGACCTATATGTAGTGGGAAGAGGAGCTAGATCAACAAGTTTCCAAGGCTGGTAACCAGTATAAACCTGGAAAGGACTCACTCCAGTCATACCATTAACAAAGTTATTATATGCAATCTCAGCCATAGGCAAAACTCTATCCCAAGAAGTGGCATGGTCACCCACAAGACAACGAATCAAATCCCTAAACTCCTATTAACGACCTCATTCTGTCCATCGGTGTGAGGATGATAAGCAGTAGAAAACTTAAGTATGGTGTTAAGTTTCTTCTACAGAGTCCTCCAAAAATAGTTCATAAATTTCACATCTCTGTCAGAAACTATAGACAATGGTAGACCACGCAACCACACGACCTCACTAAAGAATATCATGGTGACATGTGAAGCATTATCACTTTTGCTACAAGGAATGAAGTGTGTCATTTTAGTGAAACGAATCACCACAACAAGAAGAACTGAAACATAAGACAAAATCAATGCTACGATCCTCCCAAGGTGCATGGGGTATCGGCGGAGTGTATAAACCCATGTTGTGTTTTCTACCATTGCCGGTGTCTGACATATATGACACTAAGAAACAACACGAGCTACATCTCTTGAGACTAAGCCAGAAGAACCTATCCTCAACAATTGTGATGGTCTTATCTCTGCCAAAGTATCCAGCTAATCCTCTTGCATATAACTCCCATAATAAATAAATACGCATAGAGGTTCTAGGAATACACAAACAGGTGCCCTTAAAAAGAAATCCATCACGAATATGACAATCACCAGACGATGGGCAACTAGGATCCCGTAAAGCAGCATAGATCTCACTAAAGTCTCAACAAGTAAGGGACTCATGAATAATGCACTCGAATCCCACAACTTTCACCCTCAACGAGTGAACGAGAATAGAAACTCTTCTCAGCGCATTCACGACCATATTCTCTGTACCTTTGCAATGCTTAAGAACAAAATAATACTCCTAGATAAACTCTACCGGCCTAGCATGTTGATGACTTAGCTTCTTTAGGAGTTAGGGTATTAGAGCACCTAATGATCGGAATAAAGAACAAACTCCCTTTGTAACAAGTAATGACACCAATACCTAAGTGCTTGACAATCGCATAAAACTCCTTATCATAGGTATAGTACTTTTGTCGACCCTCATTCAATTTCTCACTAAAGAATGCTATGGTATGATCCTCCTAACTAGAGGTAGTAAACAAAAGCGCTCCTTGCATACTCATGCCAGTGACAATTTCATCACTGCTTAGTGTCTTTCCGTTTTGTTATATTTGAACTTCTATACTTCTTTCGAATAGTTTCCAAATAGTTTTGGGCGATTCTACATTAGAACTTGTTTGTAAGGACTGTGTTATTCCTGGAGTTACTTTCTTCTTTTCTTTCATAATACACTTTATTTTATTTCAAATTGTGCTTGTTCGATCAGTTAGGTTTTTAATATTTTTTTCTCTCCTTGAATAATTTGTCCTATTCATAGATTGAATTTTACTAAACGAATCATCAATTGTATGATTCTTGATTTGAGAACCTTTTCCTTGGTTAGCTTCACTAGATTCATTTGTACATCTTGGAATGATATTCATTAAAAAAATTACGGCGTACTAAGCTCATACAGATGTTTCCAAAAAGAAGGAAGGGATTACCATGAAACGAGAATCCAAACATTGCATCCACTAAAATGTCAAAGTCATCTGATAAGATCGTAGGCAGATCATCCACCATAAGGAAAGGAACTTCTAGTGATTCTAGCTACACAAATTTTGCAATAGATGAGCTTTTTTTATATACTCTGTATAACCTTTTTTATATACTCTGTATAACTAATTTCTCACTATAGTTAAATTTCAATTTTGATACCCATACCTGAGTCACCAAACCACTATAAAGAGGTTTTGTTGTACGCTTTGGATAACAAACAAATGGCTTATAGCCAAAGTGATGTAAGTGACGAGCAGCAACAAGGCCATCACCACCATTATTTCCTGGACCGCAAATGACAAGCACACGGTTATATTCACCAGACTTGTAAACCTGTAAAATGAATCGGTTAAGTATACAGCTTTGATCAGGCTCTTAGAAATATATTCATGCACGTTGACAACAGTGCAGTTAAAAATTAACCGACATATTTTGTTTTCTGTACGAGTAATACACATACATAGAATCCCAAACAGAATCTAATTTCTGCAAAAAATGACTTAAGCACAAATGAAGACAGCAGGAAAAGCTACAGAAAAAAAACAGAAAAGGTTCCTTGAAACTAAGAATTGCACTTGAGAGAGAAGTACAGCTACCAGTACTATTCTCCTCAATCAATAGCAGTATAGCACAAAAAAAATCTAGTTGCCCTCTTCGACTTGGTCATAAAAATAAAATAAGGATATACCCTTTAACACACCCTTAATAAACATGTTTAAATATTGTTAAAAATTCTAACTCTTTTTAACACCAGAGAATAGTGATCCACCGGGTTCTAAAATTGATATCATTTCTTATATATTTAATATAGGATAAGATTAATAAGAAACAAATGTGGAAGAGTAATTGAGAAAAAGAAACACAACAAAAACCCTTGGGGTTTTAAAATCGCAGAATCGAGAAAGTATATTGATCGCAATCTATCTATAGCCATATATTAATACACAAATGGAGATAATATAGAAAGTGCCGAAACTAATGTATACGTCAATTTGCGAGTCAACTCACTCTGTCACAAGTCAAAACTAAAATTATATTAAGAGCTATCACTCTATCAGCTATGAACTTTTTCACATTTTCAAAAAGATAGCCAAAAAAAAAAGGCAAAAAGACAACAATTATCTTTAACAACCTAAGTGATTGAAGCAAGAGTCATACACCACTTACCTCTGCTATTGATGTGGCTACGCTCAAACCAGCCAATTCCTACATATACAAATGCAATCTATCAATTAATAGACATACGATACATGAGATTTATAACAAAAATAAATAACTTGCAAAATCCACGACAACCTACCATTAGCTGATCAACGCTAAACCCTAAAGGGCCCATGAGAAGTTCATCAATTTCAGCTGCTTCTTTCTGAGTTAAGTACGAAATATCATCCGAATTTTCCATGCCCTGTAGTGATGAAGCTACTCTATTAGCCATTCCTCTATTTTCACGGGAACTTCGACACAGACTTCGAGTCGCAGACCCCAAATTCGGAACAAACGAATCCTACAAATGTATCATATATAATTAAGCAAATTTATCACGCAGAGAGAGAGAGAGAGAGAGAGAGAGGGAGAGAGAGAGAGAGACCAAGAAGAGAGTGGGAGGTGGATAATGGAGAGAGCGAGAGGAATTTGAAGTGGCGTTGTTGCCGTTGATAAGAGTAAGAAGGTGGAATTGCGTTAAAAGACGTGTCATTGTTTTGCTTTTCCGCAGCAACGGAAGCATATTTTTTTATTTTTGCATTTTTAGTACGATAACGAAAGCATTTTATTACAACATTCACACGTTGAGTAGACCATGTTTGGACCGAGCTATTCCTTTCCTTAATTTAACTCCACTCGATTCGATTGTGTTATCTAATTGAATTCGAATACTTTAATTAACAGTTAATTTATTGAGCGAAGGTGAGTGTTTCCATACTCGATATTCGTATAAATTCAATTTAACTTGATATTCAGTAAAACACTTGATAAATTATTTATTATCTTATTAATTTTTACTTTATTTAGTATGAAAAATTATGTTTGACAAATGTTCGAAAGGTCCAATTGTTTGAGTAGTTCGAACTATTTGAGAGTAGTTCGATAGGAATTCGAACCGAGTTCAAACACAATAACAAATGTTTGTTGAATAATCGACACTATTTGAACTCTATAATAAATTTAATGTGTCGACTTTGATCATTGTTGTTCCAGATAGATAGTCTAAAACTTGTAGAAAGGGTTGAATATATGTTCTTGAAATTTTTCTGAGTTCTTGCTCTTTAAATTAATTAAAGTTGTGGAATATAAATAACAAGATAAATCTATAAACAATTGTTTCTATTGATTAACAACTGATTACAAATTCTAACAATTACAAGTCGATTGTCAACTATAATATTTGTACTCTGAAAAATAATTCAACTTCTAAACTCTGTAAATCATACAGCTTCTTAACTCTGTAATCTCTCATATATCCTTCTTTTCAAAGTTACAACTTCTAATTCTATTAGACAATATTTTCTACGATTTACAATCTGAATAAGTATACCAATCCAATAGAAACTCTTCTGGTTTATTTTCTAATCAACTTCATCTTCAACACAACTTTGTTCGTGCTGAATCAAACTTCTATTTGAATTAGAACTTCTTCACTGCATCAGGGGAGTAACTTCATTTTAGTCTCTTACAGTTTCAACAATAGTCTCCGATAGCATAATACTTAGTCTTCGATAGGCTAATCATTAGTCTCTGATAGACTAATTCTTAGTTTCTGATAGGCTTGACTAACTTCAATATATCTTCAGTCTCTGGCAGTTAGTCTTTGATAGACTAAAACATAATATTTGACTTTGTTGAACTCTCCAATACAGTCCTAGTAATCTCTTATAATACATTTTAACTTACTCTCTTACAATAATATTCTACAACAGTCAAAAAGTAAACTATCAGCTACAAAAAACTTAACTGCTATACATTAGTAGTCAGTGTACATTTGAAAATCTAAATATTCTAAGTATAATCATCATCATCAAATGCTATAAACCTAACAATCTCCCCCTATTTATGATTATCAATGTGATAAACATAAATCAAGATTGATGATGATGTCAAAACTCAAAACTATAAAGACAACACAGAAATAAAAATTAAAGAATGTATTATTAACAAATGTACTTGAACTAAGATCTTAGACCTTAAAATTCAGTCTCACCTAGACTAAGGTTTAAATTCTTTAAATCTGGCTTCCTTCTCTTCTGAAATATAATTTCAGCTTCTTAAGTTTATTCTTTTCCACGCTTTTTCATCTTGATTTCTTTGACTCTTCTTTCCAGTAGCTTTCTGAACTTGACTTCATGTTCATCCGTAGAATCCTTGAGTAAAGGTGTTAGATGAAAATGATGATGTTTTAGAGAATAAATATGCAACGATAAATACTCAAGGTATTCTATAAACCTTAGTATATTTGCACGAGTTTTTGCATCCACTGATGGTCGACTTAGTCATCAGGGGATGAACTGCGCTGCACTGGGCAAGTCATCAGTGTTTACTTGAACGGACTTGATAGTGTCAAGGAATGACTGTTGTTACTTAAAAAGATAAATATTCTGCACAACAGACATTCTAAGAAAAGCCAACAAAGTATTGATGATCAAAAGGATAAGTATTTTAAGAGGCATTAGTAAGAAGAACCCATCAGGAGAAGCCTAAAAATACTGTATCAAGACGATGACACCATCAGGGGAAACTCGTGAGGCGATGACTTCATCAGGGGAAGCCCGTCAGGGGAAGCCATCAGGGGAAACCTGTCAGGCAATGACTTCATCAGGGGAAGCTATCAGGGAAACTCGTCACGCGATGACTTCGTCAGGGGAAGCCCGTCAGGGGAAGGCATCAGGGGAAACCCATCAAGCGATAACTTCGTCAGGGGAAGCCCGTCAAGGGAAGCCATCAGGGAAACCCGTCAGGCGATGACTTCGTTAGGGGAAGCCCGTCAGGCGATGACTTCGTCAAGGGAAGCCATCAGGCAAACCCGTCAAAAGATGACTTCGTCAGGGGAAGCCATCAGGGAAACCCGTCAAGCGATGACTTTGGCGACAACATACCTCCCGATGAATTTGGCAATGGCTAAATAAGAGTTTGGCGACAATCACTTCTATCCATTGACGACGAGTTTGGCGATGGATAAAAAGTGACTTAGGCGATAGTCATTTTTATCTACTAACGAAGAGTTTGGTGATATTTAACATTGACTTTGGCGATAGTCATGTTTATCCACTAACGATGAGTTTGGCGATGAATTAACTTGCCCGACGAGTTTGGCGATGACTAAGATTGCCTAACAAAAGATCACTCATCAGTGGAACCTTCGGTGGATAACAAGTTGGTCATAACGTTAGTGGATAAATGAAGCACTGATCAAGTCTCCATCAGGGCTTGACATCGGTGGATAAAGAAGCACTGATCAAGTTACCTTTAGTAACTTGTCATCAACGGATCTAGAAGCACTGATCAAGTCGACATCAGTGCTTGGCATTAGTGAATTGTTATGACCTAATTCACACGTCATCAGGACTGACATGCAAATCATTGATACTTGGCACGGAAGTAAGGGGTATAACTGGAAAGATATTCCTTGAAGTTTGGTTAACCAATAACAACTCTCGAGCATTAATTACATGCAGATCAGGGGATGAAAAAGAAGCAACAAAAGCTAATAGCAGTTTGACACAACATTCTGAAAGGACCTTGATGTGACATATATGCGGCTATGTTGAAAAAACAATACGTCCAGCACGTGGGTTCACCAACTAATCTGCTATACATACAGAAAGATTTGTTACACGAAAAACCAAGCGAAGAAACACGAAGCCACACAACAAACACTAGAAGGAAGCTTTGTAATAGATCTAAAGAAAGATATTCAAAGAAAATAAGAAGCTAGTGAGTGTGGAAAAGAAAGCTGTAATTTTATTATAGAGAAATTGTAACTCGTTACAGAAATTGTAGCTATTTAATCACGTTTGTGATTAAACAGCTTTCCAGAAAAACAACAAGTTTCAATACAACTATTTTAACTTGAATGCTTGAGTGTTCATTTTAAATTCATTATAGTTTTTCTGATCTTGTAGCTATTTCCAGCCATGCTTAAAAAGTTTTTAAAGAACAAAAAGTTTGTAATGTTTGTATTCAATCCCCCCCCCCCCCCCCCTTCTACAAACACTTGAGCTTATTTTGTTCTAACATCATGTGATGCAAATTATCCTCCGATGAACAATATATCCACCGAGGAATAGATTTATCCTTTGACTGACTACTTGGATTATTTATTCTCTAATTGGCTACGTGGATTATTTATCGTCTGATGAACAAATTACATCATTGGAGGATAAATATCCATTGGATCTAACTATTATCTACTGATGAATAAATAACCATTTGGAGGATAATACTTAAAAAAATTCAGCTCCAAAAATTTATCTGCTGACTACACATCAACAACTACTATACAATTGAAACACTAACAATTCTAAGTGTATACACCATCTTCAAATGCTATAAACCTAACAATCCCCCCATATATATGATTATCAATGTGATAAACATATATTAAGGTTGATGATGATGTCAAAACACAAAATAATGAAAACTACTTTGAATTAAAACTTTTCTACAACTTTTACACGAATTACAATTGTACCTGAACTAAGACTCTAAGCCTTTGAGTTCAGCTTCTCCTAGACAAAGGTTTAAAACCTTTGAGTCTAGCTTCATTCTCTAAAATAATCTTCCAACTTCCTTTTTTGAAATATAATTTATATGCTTTCAATGTCCATATTAGTTACTCTCCCCTGAAAACTGTTATAACTTGGACATCCCCCTGAATACTTTCCTGCTCTCCCGTCTCTCCCCCTATTTGACATCAATATCTATACTTGGAGAGGAAGGAATATCCAATTCAGGGTAGGCCAGGAAAAGTTATTGTTTGAGTTATTGAATGCCCTTTGATATTTGACTTTGTGAGACCAAGATGAACTAAACAGTAGTCTCTAGGGTTTGACGCCTCTTCTCAATATTAGATTTGTCAGATAATTTCTGCTCAATTGAGTAGAGCACCCTCCTAGAAGAAGACCTTCATTGCATTTATGTATCTTTTCTACCTCTAGCTCCATTTTGTCCTTAACACTCTTGAGTTTAGTCTTGAGATAAGTGACCATGAAGTGTTGGAGCTTCATGTTTTTATTTTTAATGTTGGTCAATGCCTCAAAGACATGTTGTGGAGTAAGGTTAACAACACTTGACCCTAGTGTGGTCAGATAATCTTGTATGAGTTGTGTAGTTGCCTAGTTCAATGTATTTGTGAAGCTTGCATCCAACCTAGGATCCACATTCTCCTATTCAGGTACAGCTTCAGGTTCATCTATAGTTCTAGTTTTGAATGCTGACAGCTTGTCTTGATGTTGTTGAAAACCATAGAGTTCTTTAAAGTCCTGATTAGATATGTCAGCAAGCATTTGAAGTGCTGCACCCCCTGGTTGAGTTCTTTCCCCTCAGTGTCCTCTGATGTAGGATTAGAAATTGGATCAAAGGATATTTGAGCTGCTGAAGTTGAAGTGAGTGAGACAAGCTTAAAAAATTCACCTATAGAATTTTATTCACCTATAGAAAATAAAATTTTCTCTCTGTTATTTTCTTCAAAGATGTCATCCTTACTCACTGTCTCTCCTTTTACCTAACTCTCTAAGGTCAGCCTCTCACTCTCTATATTTTAATGTCTCACTAAGACCTATTTCTCACCTTTTTCCAGGTTTGAAACCTGACTCTCACTACTTATTCTCTTAGGCTCACTAGATATATTAAACATATCAGTTGTGGGTGACCTAATGGGTGTTGGAAGTATTATTAGAGAGATTTCTACATCAGTGGATATTCCGAAAATAAGACTTGTATTATCCACTGACGAGATGAGAGTTAGCTTTGGTGCTTCAGTCACCAGCTGATGTGTTTTAGCTGCATGAATTAGCTTCTCCAATGATGGGGCTATTGGAGAATCTGAATCCAATGGAGTATAATAGATATCCATTGTTTTTTAAGAAATATTAGGTGAAGAAGAAGGAATAAGTTTAGAGTTGAGTATTGGCTGCTCTTCTTGAATAGGAGAAAGAGGAGCATCAATATGAGACTCTGTGTGTGTACTCTTAGTGTCAGGTTAATAATTGATTAGAGTCTGTCTCTTCTTCTTCCTTTCAAAGGTCTTTATAGATGTGGTTTGTGCAGACTCAAAGACATGTGTCCCTGGAGGTAGACTATTTCCAATAGTTACATCCTTTTGAGAGGATGTACCTAGAGATGTGATTTTCCTAATTGACTCAATATCCTTTTGAGATGATATTAAATAGCCTCCAAGGGTTCTCACTATTGGTTCCCTCAGATTGTTCACCTTCCCCCTTAACTGTTGCAGTGGTAGGTTGTTTTCTTTTTACATCCTTTGTCTTTTGAGAGACAGAGGAGGTGACTATCTTTATAGATTTGGATTTTGAGTGTTGTGTTACTTGGGATGAAGGAGTTGGGTCATTACTAACCTCCTTTATTGTAGCAGAAATAGAAGAAGTACTGGAGATTGGTCAGCGTTTATATTAAAAGAAACAAAAATCCACCAACTTAGAAATTAAAATTTTATTCACCAATAATGTTGAGTCATTAGTAGATAATATTTTAACTTCTGCTACCAGTAGGTAGCTATCTACTAATGAGTAAATTATCAAAGGATAAATTAACTGTTGCTACTTTATCATCAGTAGATAATTATAGTCTGAGGAGTAAAATTATCTTTTGATGTTGCTTTAGTTCATTAGTTGATAATTATCCTTCGAAGAATAAATTAACTTTCGATGCTGCTTTTGTTCATCGGTCGATAATTATCCTCTACATAGTAAATTATCTTCCGATGCTTCATCAGACTAAAATTATCTACTGATCAGTTATTCTATGAGTGGATAATAGTATATTCTTCTTTTGTCGGCGGATAATTATCCACTAATTGGTATTAGGGATAATTATCTACTACTACTTTTATCAGTTGATAATTATCCATTGATCAGTTATACTGTCAGAGGGTAATCATCTACTACTGCTTTTATCAGCTGGTAATTATCCACTAATCATTTATACTATTAGAGGGTAATTATTTACTGCTACTTTTTATCAGTTGATAATTATCCACATATCAATTATATCGTCGGGGGATAATTATCTACTGCTTCAATTTCACTTGCACAAAATTTTCAAAGTTTTATTCACCAAATTTGAGTATACCAAGTTCACTTACCAACCTTGTAAAGGTGGTTTCATCCAATGGTTTAGTGAATATGTCTGCAAGTTGCTTATTAGTTGGGACAAAGTGTAGTTCCACTGTACCATTCATAACATGCTTTCTGATGAAGTGATACCTGATATCTATGTGCTTTGTCCTAGAGTGTTGTACAAGATTCTCTATAATAGTAATAGCATACCTGATATCTATGATGTTATCACAATAAATAAAAATTTAATTATACACCATACCATAGTCCATTAGTTGATTTCTCATCCATAATATTTGAGCATAGCAACTCCCAACAACAATGTATTCAGCTTCAGTTGTTTCAGTTGACAAAGTATGTTGTTTGTTGCTAAACCATGAAACAAGTTTGCCTCCAAAAAATTAACAGCTTCTTGTTGTGATTTTCCTATTTATTTTGCAACCGGCACAATCTGCATCTGAAAAGCCTATTAGTTTAAACCTAGATTCTTTAGGGTACCAAATTCCAAGATTTTGAGTACCCTTTAGATATCAAAATATTCTTTTTACTGCAATAAATGAGACTCTCTAGGATCAACTTGGAATCTAGCACATCAACAAGCAGTAACATATAAGAGTGAGCCTATCATCCCTCTATAACTTGATATAACAATTTTCTTTCCTTTTAAATCAATATCAAGTTTAGTGGATGTATTCGTGGGTGTTTTAGTAATTGAAACATCTTCTAAATTAAATTTCTTTAAAAGATCTTTAATGTATTTTGATTAACTAATAAAAATACCATCATTGGTATGTTTAACCTATAGACCTAAAAATAAGTTTAGTTCAATCATCATGCTCATCTCATATCAACTTTTCATCTGTTTTGAGAATTTAGAACACAACTTCTCATTTGTAGACCCAAATATAATATCATCTACATAAACTTGAACAAATATTATATCATCAACATATTTTTTATGAAAAAGGTTTTTATCTACAATATCACTTGTAAAATAGTTTTCAAGTAAAAATTGAGATAGAGTATCATACCATGCTCTTGGTGCTTGTTTAAGCCCATAAAGTGTTTTGTTTAACCTGTATACATGATTAGGAAACTTTTGATCTTCAAAACTAGGATGTGGCTGGACGTACACCTCTTCTTGTAATTTTCCATTCAAGAAAGCACTCTTTACATCCATCTAGTACACTTTGAAGTTTACATGAGCAACATATGCAAGGAATATCCTGAATGCTTCCGATCTTACTACTGGTGTAAAGGTTTCATCACAGTCAATCCCTTTTTCTTGTGAGTAACCTTTTGCAACCAGTCCGACCTTATTCCATGTCACAGTATCAGTTTCATCCAACTTATTTCTGAAGACCCATTTATTACCAATAATAGATCTATTCCTTGGTTTTGGCACTAGTCTGTAAACTTTGTTTCTCATAAACTGATTGAGTTCCTCTTGTATAGAAATCACCAAATCAACATATTTTAGTTCCTCTTCAATTTTGTTAGTTCCATCTATGATAGAAAGTAGAGATAAAGACACTCATTCTAAGTATCACTCCTAGTTTTAAAACCTTTTATTGCATCTCCTATGATCTGCTCCATATGATGATCTCTTGTCCGTTTGATCTGTGGAGGAAGTCTTCTTGAAGAAGAAGTATTTGTAAACCATTTTTTATACACTTGAATTAGTGATTCATATCTATGCATAGATCTCATTTCATCTGGAATCTTACTTTTCAAGTATTTATATACTTGGTTGTCCAATAAGATGGGATATATGCATTTTTATAGTTCATTACTCTATATGATTGATGAACTACATGTTTCATTACTTCCTTGTCCTCCATGGTGTATAATGCTCTCAACTTCTTGAGAATCTCCCCCTAAATCAATGGGTATTTATGGATTAGAGTTTCAAGTATCCTTTGATTCATTATCCACTGACAGTTGATTATCTGTTGATGTAGTACCTCTAACGAAGCATTATCCACTGATACTGCATTATCCTCTGATAAGGTTTCCTCAGCAAATATTGAGTTATCCACCGACAATGTGGCTTCATGGGGTTCAGCTTCATCATCTGAAGAGTCCAGAAGATCTAGTTTATTTTCATTCTCAAACCTTAGGGTTTTACGATTTGCTTCATCTTGTATTCCTGTTAACTTCTGATCATTAAATGCAACATGAATAGATTCCATTGCTATATGAAAAGTTTGTAGACTCTGTATGCTTTGCTTGTTAATCAATAACCTAAGAAAATAGCTTCATCAACTTTAGGTTTAAATTTTCCTAGATTTTCAGTGTGGTTTCTCAACACAAAGTATCTGTCATCAAATATATGAAGAAATTTCACTATTGGTTTTATGCCTGTCATCAACTAATAAGGAGTCTTGTTGTGAGTTTTGTTGATCAGGGACCTATTTTATGTGAATCATGTAGTTGAAATTGCTCCAGCCCAAAAATATGTAGACAGTTTGGCTTCTTCAAGCATTATTCTGGCAGCTTCAAGTAGAGTTCTATTTTTCCTCTCAACATTCCATTGAGGGGTTCTTGGAGCAGAATATATGTGAGATATACCTTTGTCCATAAAAAAACTTTCAACTCTAGAGTTTTTAAATTTTGTTCCATTGTCACTTTCTAGAACTCTCACAGACGACCCATATTTTGTTTCCACTTTCTTGATATGATCAATTACCAACTAGGCTATTTCATCTTTGACATGCTGGAATTTGACTCATGTGTATATTGTGAAATCATCTACTATAACTGTGAGAACCCGAAAAATAAGAAGAATTTCGTTGTATGATTTATTTCACTTTATGATTAATTTTATATATGAAGGTTTAAATTATTTTCTTTTATTATTTTATTTTTTTTATTATTTAGGTATGAATAATAAATTCATATCTTAAAGGAAATCTTATAGCAATGTGATGTCCAAAGTTTTTAAATATATTTTTAAACTCAAACCTTTTAATGATTTTTTTTAATTTAATTATGATTATCATATTTCTCTTTACTTGTATTCAAGCACTTATCAAGAGTAAGTGTATTTCTCATGTGGGGAAGGTTTTCACACTACAGTACCCGTTTTCAACCAAAGACAGCAGTGAGACAAGAGCATTAATTGCACTATGTTAGGATTAAGAGCACGTGACCGTCAAACCAGTTAATGTACTCCAACAGTACACTGGATTGTTGGTTGTGATTGATGATTGACTGACTTTAGCAACCATTGCATCCACCTTTTCTCACCAATCACTTCCTTCTAAAGCTTTTTATTTCCTTTCACAGCCAACGACTGAAATCTATTTCCAAATAATCCAACCGTTGTTACTTTGCAAGTGAAATGTATATATATCTCCTGGTTACAATCCTAGCCCCACTTTCATAAATCTTCAATACGACAATTCACTTTCAAAGAACGACTGTCCTTCTCAACAAACAAACCAAGTTTTTAACTTCTTCTTTGCAACTAAAAAGGTGTGAACACTATACTAAAGCTCTGTTCCATTCCTACATTTTTTTTCTGTTATGCATGCCATGTTTGTGAGCATACTAGGTTCATTCACTTCCAAAAGTATGACTTAATGCATGCTTTTATCATTTGATATTAATGTCTTTTATTTCAAAAGCTATCCTCTTTAACCACCTAGTAGACAACTTTTAACTACCAAGCATGAAAACACCATGCTTGAGTTTTCTTTAACCTGAGTCCTTGAGGTGTAGTAGTGTCTATGAGCTGTGGTAGACGATAAGAATGTTACTTACTGTAGATGAGATGTTGAGAGTTTCCCTAGTCGTGGTCTTGGTCACCTGGTGAGAACATCACCCATGGAGGAGTGAGGAAGATACCACTGTACCTGAGACAAGTTCTAAACTTAGTCTCCGACGGGTTAGAGTTAGTCTCTGACCTTATAAAATAGTCCCTAGGAAATTCCAAGTTAGCCTCCAACAACATAGATGTTAGTCTCTGATGAGATACGTTAGTCTCTGACGAGATAACATTAGTCTCTGATGAATTAATGTTAGTCTCTAATGAGATACGTTAGTCTCTGACGAGATAACATTAGTCTCTAATGAGATATGTTAATCTCTGATGACGTCAGCCTTAGTCTCCGACAGGCTAAGCTTAGTCCCTGATGAGAATATTTCTTAGTCTCCGATGAATAAATGTTTCCCGAAGAGTTTGGCGTTAGCCAACAGAGTTTGGCGTTGAACAACTTTTCTCCGAGGAGTTTAGCGATGATCAGGATCATCCCCTGATGGTTGAGGATCATCCCCTAATGGTCGAGGATCATCCCTTGACAACTGAAGACTGTCCCCTATCAGGCAGTCATCCCCTGACGCGCAGTCATCCCCTGATGGATAAGACTGAAACCCCTGATGATCACTTTTCATGCTTCAATGTTTTTCCATTGATGTGCAGTTTGCCTTGAGAGTATAAAATATTGTTTTTCTTAAATTATTTTATGATGTTATTAATTATTTATTAAACCTCAAAGGTTCAGGATGCCAACTTAGACGTTTAAAAGTTCACGGACATCACATGTGCATCTTTTATCGTATATTTTTTTTATCAAAAATATAGATTTCTCATGTTATATGCATGTTTTACAGAGTGTTCCAGTCACAAGTGATTTGAGTTTGATATTTTTTTAGCAAAGAACCAAGGCAAGTATATACTCACTCTACTTTCTTTCAATAAATACGCATGATCATTCTTTCGATATGCGTAATGTATCCAAGATATTTATGTCAATACTCATGATTAAATCTCTTCAAAGTTAAGTAACGTACGATCTTTTGATCCGATGTATGCGAAAATGTTGTACTAGAATCAAGCATTTTTTTGACGAATGTTAGCTATTCAAATTTCGCTAACGCACCAAAGTAAATCCTATACGGATATAACAGAACTTAATTTCTTCTTACCTCATACTTGTAAAGTATATCCGTGTGGGTAACTAAAGGCTAATGGGTTGCGACTGTTTGGCACCCTAGGCCTAAGGATAATAGGGAATGGAAACTGAGGCATCGGTAACCGAACCCTCGCAGACTAAAGTTTCTGCTTCGACTACGTATGTCATTATGATGAAGTCAAACGATCAGGTTGGTCGGCTGATACGTCATTTGATAAAGAGATAAAGTCAGATAGTGGTCAAGCTAGCCAGGTGACGCACTATTTGATGAAGAGAGGGCAGATGAACGATTCAAGATTTCTTTCAAGTAAAGGGACAAATCCCTCGTTGTCATTCGGGGACCCTGGAAGCTATATATAGATTATTCTTCAAAGTTATTCAGAGGTGTGGACATTGTTCTCGACCAATCCTCCTAAATACTTAAGCCAAGAAAATTCTCCTATTTTCAAAGCCACCAATACTTGATTATATACTTGCGGGTGTAAATCGCTCATGTTATTATTATGTAATGTTTTACAGGTTATGGCGAGAAGGCCTAGCCGTCTGCTAAAGGCAAAGAAAGGATGACATAGTGAACGCTTTCTCATTGCCCTCTTATGGGTGGCATTTCGAGGAAAAGTGAAGTGTGAGACGATTATCGAATTGTTTAGATTGAAAAACATGTGTGGGCCCTCTTGGACTGCCGTTGTTAGAATTTTTATTTATAGATGAATGTATTAGAGAATACAATTTGCTTCTTTTATTTAATGATATGCATGCTTGGATGTTTATCTGTTCTTTTGTCAATTTTTGACGGCGCCCGGAGTCCTTGGGGCCGTCACAATAACCAGAGCATACCATTTCTTTGAGATATACATGATGTTTACAGGTCCAAACAAATCCATGTGTAGTAATTGAATTGGACTTGTAATTGATGATGTCTCTTTGCTTTTTAAGAAAGTCTTCTTCTACTTTCCTTTTTGATAGGCTCCACACAAACCATCTTGTGTGTATTTCAGTTGTGGAAGTCCTGTCACTAAGCCTTTTTTGACCAAGGTGTTGATTGTCTTGAAGTTCAGGTGAGAAAGTTTCTTGTGTCATAGCCAACTTTCATCCACTGATGCTTTATTGTAAAAGCATGATGATTGATCTTTTGATGAACCAAAGTCAGCTATGTAGAGGTTACTTTTCCTAACTCCAATTATAGCTATTTTTCTAGTTTTGGTGTTACTTATAAAGCATAATTCATCATTTAAAGTAACATTGTAACATCTATCACACAATTGGCTGATACTAAGTAACTTGTGCTTAAAACCATATGTTGAGTGGATGTCCAAGGAACCAATTATTTGATGATTGTCATGGTGCACTTGACATTATCTTTTGACTTATTAAATAATGTTTCCGTTTATTATGCTTCAATTTACTGTGTTATAATTGTTAAAATAATAAATGTCCCTAAAAGTATGTGACTTGGAACATGAGATCATGTAGTTACTATATGTGTCACTATTCTTAAACACCTCTAGTTAAGTATTATTGTTAATGGGACAAAAATGATACATTGTGACTAGTATGTGGGTTGACTGATGACAAAATCTCATTGGCCATAGATATGTGAGATATCAAGTCAAGACATAGATACATGTTGGAGAACAGTGTACTGGATTGACCCATCATGAGAATTTTACATGTAAGTGAAGTGTCATAAGATATTTTTATATTGACAATGATGTAATGATCTTTCGACTTGAAGACATTACATTTCTACACGAGGATTCATATAGTTTGATGTTACCAAAAGTCATCTTTAACATGGTGGACCATAAAGGTGATTGTTGGCTATATTATGAGTCGTGTGAGGAATGTGAATGATCTAGATGAGATTTGACCCTCCTATATATTGGGAGTGATATCTTTGGGCCTCTTGATTGAGTAGAACTATGAGATCCATGGCCATGCTCAAATAGTGATTTGTCTCTTATAGTTTACTCATCATTCAAGAAAACAAAAATTAAATTATAAAGAGGATGACACACCACATGTGCCTTAAGTTTAATCTAGGATATCAAGGACAAAAGGGATTATATTACATTGAAACATTAATCACAACAAAAGGTTATGTTGAATCACCAACCTTATTATTACTTGGGTAACATTGATGTATTACTAGATGTCGATCATTGTTTATAATTTTATAATATGATTTTAAAATTATTGTCAGCGTCATAATAACCTATAGGGTCATACACTAAGAGCGTAATTAAAAGGAGAATTAATTTGAATATTAGATTTTAAATAAGTGAATATGATTGGCTTATTTAAATTCGTAATTAAGAATTAATACGAGTTTAATATAAATTAACTAAGTAGTTGACTTAGTCAATTATATTAAAATGATTTAGCTAGATCTCTATCTTTAAATATATATATGATATATATCATGTTTTCTTTATTAAGGTGGTTAGCTAAGGCAGTTAGCAACATATATATATATATATATATATATATATATATATATATATATATATACATATATATATATATATATGATATATCGTGTCTTATTTTGTATGAAATTGTTAACACTGAGGTGGTCAACAATAGAGAAGAAAATAAACACAAAACACTCACTGCTTAATAATACAGGCTATAGTAAGAGAGATAGAGAACGTGCAAGACTGTTCTTCATCTTCTTTTTGGTAAGTACCAGTAAAGGGAAGTTGTCCTCCTCCTTGTTTTGATAGTACGGTCATATGATTCCGTAGAGGCTCAGTTCTGTTGGATCGTGCTTGTGGTTCATTACCATCTCCACTGAAGTTCAGAATCTCCAGTTTGAACTGGTAACCTTTCTAACAAATCTGTATTCCCTGTTTTGCATGGATCCTTGTGGGGTTTTAACTAGTTTAAATTTATTTTTTTGTTGCGTTACTACCATCGAAACCCAACACCATCAACTAGTGCTACACAATCTAGGATGAAATTTTCATTTGTAATTTTGCCATATCCCAATTTCTATCCTTTGTTGTCATCTCCAAAGGAAACTCTTGGGCCAACTCTCTCCTCATATTGTGTTAGCAGGGTCTTATCACCAGTCATGTGTCTTGAACAACCATTATCCAAGAACCAAACTTGTGTTGTTTATACCCTACATAAAATAAATAGCTAAGTTGATTTTGGAACCCAAACCTGCTTGGGTTCACTGTTATTTGCATAATTTAACTTAGCAATAGTTAAAGGTTTTTCAGATTTAGCATCATTTTTCACCTATTGCATAGAAGAAATTACTTTCTTCTCACCCTTAGGTGTTTTAAGCTATACCTTTAACTTCTTAGGAGGTTTTTCATAACTGTTTTTAACCTGTTTAGCATGTACTTGGTTCTTAATAGTTATATTTTTTTTATCAGAGGGTATGTTTCTAGCATGCATGTTCCTAGGAGCATTTTGACACTTGAAAGCAAGGTGGTTGAGATTCCCACACTTCTAGCACTGTTTCCTAGGAGCATTAATGATCGGATAATAATTAGTGAATTTGTTAATTCCCTCCTTACCATTCCTGTTCTTTTTCAGCTTACCTCTGATGAGCCAGTTATCTTTTGTTTCAGCTTTTTATCTTTTGACTGACTCACTTTCTGTTCTAGCACATTCTTGACATCTTTCTTTTGAGTCTTTTTCTCAGTAGCTACTAGTTTAACAAATTTTATCTTTTTAAAGTTGGGTCAGTGGCTACTAGAGTACTTGTACTAGTTCTAGCTTCATCTCGTTCGAGTGATTGGTAACTCCTCAATCACTAGCTTCTTGTCCTGAACCTTTTTATAGCCTAATCCTTCAGTCTGATTAGTATTATATTTTTCAATTGTTTCACTCATAATCTTTGAGGAATTGGTCCATTCTTTTATGAGATCTTGCTCTTCTTTCAGTTTGGCCTTGAGCCATTTTTCAATTTCTAGTGAAACAACAAGATTCTCTTTTGTTTTTCTGCATTCCTCTCTAACTTCTTCTAGCCTAATTAGTTTAGTCTCTAGTAAGGCATTCCTAGTTACTAATATATTTTTAGCTTTTTGAATTCTCTCATTTTCCTTTACTAAAGACCTTAATGTTGCATACATATTGTAAATTTCAGTTGACATTTCTTTTATAGTTTCTTCACAATCTAACATAGACATTTTACAGAGATTAGGTTTTACCTGAGTGCCCTAAGGCTTGCTGCTGGATCTAGCTATTGTCTCATCAGATGATATTGCCATTAGTGGAAGATTGATAAACTCCTCATAATCTGATTACTTTGCCCAATTATTTCCCTTTGCAATGAATGCTTTGTTCTTCTTGCTAAAGACTTCAAAGTATTTCTTCTTATAGTAGTCATCATCCTTTTTTACTTCTTAGTCTATTTGATAGACTTTTGCTTCTTGCATTGATTATCAAAGTGTCCAGTTTCTTGACAGTTAAAGCATTTGATTTTTAACCTGTCAATTGTACCAGATCGGACATGCTTCTTTCCTGGTGCTGTCTTTCTTAAGCCTTCACTAGCCTCAGCTTCATGTTCCTCTATGAGAACTGCTTTCTCATAAAACTTCTTACTTTTAACCCCAACCATAAGTGCCACTGACTTCTCCTTTCTGTGGTCTTGACTCAAATTCTCTCTCTATTGAACCTCTAGGTCATATGTCTTGAGATTCCCATAGAGCTTCTCCAAGGACACATAGCTCATGTCCTTGGGTTCCCTTATGACAGTAGTCTTGGCATCCTAACTCTTTGGTAATGCCCTTATGAACTTCAGGTTCACATTCTTGTTGGAATAAGTCTTGCCAAAGATCCTTAAGTCATTGATTAACCTATTGAATATATCAAATAGACTTGTTAAAGATTTACCAGATTTTTTTGTGAACAACTAATACTGTTGGATCAACAAAGATTGCTTGTTCTATCTTACTTCTCATGTCCCTTCACACAACACTTGAATTGTCTCCTAGATCTCTTTGATAGACTCACAGTTTATGACACTATAGAACATGTCATTATCCAAACCATTATAGGTTGTGATCTTAACATCTTTCATGGAGTCTTCCTTTTCTTCATCTGTTAGATCAATAGAGAGTTTAGGAATTAAGTGTTCAGGGACTATTTGGCCATCTATTGATGTTGCCATGACGACAAGCTTCATTGGCTTGGGAGGCCCTTCTTCTAGTATAGTTATGTAAAAGGGATCTGTTGATTTAAAATGCATGTACATCCTTCTTTTCCATAAGAAATACTCCTCCCTTACCAATAATGGGATCTTTACATTACCATTCCTCTTACTCATTTTGAGCGTCTAGTATATATATTTACTAGAAAGCTCGAATACCAATTGTTGTTCCCTGATGAGTATTTCTGGGATAATGCAGAATTGTAATTAAAACAAATTATATCAATCAATAAATAATCACTTTTATTGATCTTGAATCTGAACTTACAATCTAGTAAACGAAATACTAGTTGCTGAAATTTATTCACGAAGAACAGTTGCAAATCTAAAAAATAACTTTTAGCTTCTCAAGTTTAATAATTTTCTTCTCAAATTTTAAGAATTTGCTGTGTTATTACAATTGAAATCTCTCTTGTATCGTTATTGTAATAATAATTACCTAATCGTAATAATAAATTTTATCTAATCTAAATCTAAATATAGATAAGTCTCGACAATCCTAATTTGATTCAAATTAGCTACCCGACCTTGTTAATCTAAATTTGATTATGTATCGGGTCTTGATTGCAACTTCAAATCCTATTCAAATTAGGACTTTAGCTTCCAGTGAAACACGATCTTCAATATCTGCTGATAAATATATGTGATGATGGCTTTTATCTGCTCATGAGCTTATCCACTGGTAGGCATTTATTCGATGATAAGCTTATTTGTCGATGAACATTTATCGGTCGATGATCATTATCTGCTGATGAACAAATTATCCTCTGATAACCATTTATCTTCTAATGCAATTCATCCGATGAACAAAATATCCTCCGGGGAACAGATTTATCCTTTGACTAGCTACTTGGATTATTTATCTTTTGATGAACGAATTACATCGTCAGAGGATAAATATCTACTGAATCTAACTAGTATCCGTTGATGAACAAATAGCCCATTAGAGGATAATACTTAGAAAAATTCAACTTCAAAAACTTATCTGCTGAAGTTTATACTACACATCAGTAGCTATTATACAATTGAAAAACCAACAATTCTAAGTATATACCACATCATCAAATGCTATAAACCTAATAGTACAATTGACATGATAGTTAATGATTTGGGTTAGGAATGGAGGGTTTCATTGTCTTCCTCCTTTTATATTTTTGACACGACTCTTTGATGATATGTTTTTTACTTTGAACTTTTCCCTTCTTCCTGGGATGGCGCTAGTCTTTTGTGTGATCATAAGGTATCTTGCAAGGATTGCAATCTCATTGGAGGGGGTTGCTAGTGAAAAGGCTAATGCCCCTATAGTTGATTGTGAGGAGATTGATTCTCGAGTGGATCTTGGAGACATGTCATATTGGTTTCTCCCTTGAATTTCCCCTGAGGCATGATTTGGATTGGTTGCCACAATTATACTTCATAGCCTCACTTTGTAATGGTTTCTTAGCTCCTTTCGTAGTGGCCTTCCTCCCTAGCTTTGTGGCATATGGATATTCAAAATTTATCATTTGTTATCCTTGTAGTTGTAACGTAACAATTTGTAAGCTTGGGCTTATATGGAAATATGAATTTATCTTTGTTCTTCTTTGTTGTGTCATTTGCCTCGCCATCTTGTCATTTTTAATTTGCCTCACCATCCATTCATTCTTACTTTCTTTATTTGTTATTGTGGAAATTTATTTATGAACTTCATCATGGTTGGCTTGAGTGTTGTTTTCTTCATACAATTGTTGTACTCTCGGAACTCTAGGTATTTATGTTTTTGATTGTTGAACTTTTCATGTTGCCTTTTCCTCTCCTAGGTTACTTTCCTTGAGTACCATAGGTATCCCTAGTTGGCACGACCTACTCCTCCCTTCTTGAGGTGGACTTTTGAACTAGTCTAAGAAAAGAATCCTCAAGAGTTTTTAGGGACGACCAGTTGGCGTGGTCTTCATTCTTTATTGAAGTAGTTTGGCTTGGGAGTAGTGGACGTCATTTTCCTCATCCATGTGCATCTTTATTTTGTTGTCTAGCTATGTTGCACTTCTTTCTTGCTTTGATAGTTGTAGCAATGTTCCATGGCCTTTTTCATGGCCAACGTGAGCAACACTTATAAGTAGATTATTTGTTTTCTTTGCATGGTGGCATTGATACAAGTGCTTATTGGGCTTTGCAGCTTTTCATGCACCCTTTATATTTTTTATCAAAGGAGTGATGATCATCTATGACCGATGATCATAGTTTTCCTTTCCCCCTTCTCCTTTCAACGACGTGAGAAATGATGCCTTTGAGGAATCTTTTAGGTGGCCAATTCTTCGTTCTAAGTGGGCATGGATGGATATTATTTCTCTCATCCCTTTGTATTTTTTGTCATTATTCTTTTGATGTTGGAAACATGGCCTTGAATAAGAGAATGCCTATGAGGGCATAGAGTTGCCTTTCGAAAGGGCATGAGTAAAGTTTTGTCTTTGTACCAACGAAACTACCTTTTGGACGGGACATGAGTGGAAACTCATGAAACTACTTTTGGAAGGGATATGAGTAGAATTTTTCTTTTGTATTCATGAAATTGCCTTTTGAAGGAGCATGAGTAGAGTTTATCTTTGTACTCATGAAACTACCTTACAAAGGGGCATGAGTGAACTTATAAACCTTCCTTCCAAAGGGGCATTAATAGAGTTTTGTCTTTGTACACATGAAACTACCTTATAAATGGGCATGAGTGAGCTCATGAAACTCTTTTTGAAGGGGCATGAGTTGAGTTTGCTTTTGCACTCGTGAAACTACTTTTTGAAGGGGCATGAGTGGATACTCATGAAACTACCTTTTAGAAGGGCACGGGTGCAAACTCATGAAACTACCTTTGGAGTGGGCATGAGTAGAATTTTTCTTTTGTATTCATGGAACTACCTTTTGAAGGGGCTAAGTGATTTCATGAAACTTCATTTTGAAGGGGCATGAGTAGAGTTTTTTGTTTGTACCCATGCAACTACCTTAAGAAAGGGAATGAGTGAGCTCATGAAACTGCCTTTCAAAAGGGCATGAGTTGAGTTTGCTTTTGCACTCGTGAAACTACCTTCTAAAGGGGCACAAGTGGATACACACAAAACTACCCTTTGGAAGGGCATGAGTGGAAGCTCATGAAACTAACTTTGAAAGGGGTATGAGTGGACACTAACGAAATTGCCTTTCGAAGGGGCATGAGTTGAGAGGCTAGTTTTCTCATGCTTCTCCATTACCGCGACAAGACTTATTTTCGCATTGAGTAAAAATGGGTGGTGTGGTTGCCTTTCTTCACGAGCTCTTGAACTTAGGTGGCAGCGAAAGTTCACCAATCTTTCTTTTCTCCTTCTAGTGGTGTAGTTCGGATCTTGATGAGGGTCAGAGGGCTTATTTGCATAACTCGACTTTAGCAAATATGGGGTGAGATTTAGTAAAAAAGTAAGTCCTGTAAGGAAGAAATGAACTATATTTCATTAGCAACAATAACATTGCACTCCTTAAGAAAAAGGTTTACATTAATACTTCCTAACTTTCCCCCTTTGCTACTTACCCCAAAATAAGGTAAACTAATGGCATGTGCGTTCTTTGACTAGCAATCTAGGTGAACTATAAATGATACTCCTTAATCTATTAAATTGCATGTTAGGCTTTTGCTTGTGCCTTCACCACCTTTTGTTACTTTATAAATTTTCCCCTCGCAACATAGCAATCTTTTGTTGAGTGACTGAGGTATTGTTGGGACACGCAAAAGTCCGATCAAATTTTCATTTTTGGGGTTGGGCCTCCTTGGTGGTTTCATATGCAACTCCTTTTTTTTTATCCACTGCTTGACCATCTCTTCAATAGTCTCTTTTTCATATAGTATTTTGCGGTAGATGTAAGTGATATATTGTCTTTTGCCTCCTGTACTCCTTTTCATTCTTTGCCTGCCTTAAGTCATACTTGACTTGCTTTCTTAGTTTCTTGGGCGTCACCTTTGCAATGATGCATGAATTGAGTTGGGCAAGGAGCTTTTTTCGATAGAACGTTATTTCCTCTCGGCTGGTTTGTAGGTCTTTTAGTGTGGCCATGGCAAGGCTTTCTTTTTTCCTTATTGAGTGTAGTTATTCTTCTACCATCATTAGGAGGGTTAATGTTATATTGTCAAATGTTTGAGCACTCATGCTTTTATCCTTGACACCCATGGTGAAAGAACCTAGCCCTCCGAGAGTTAAACCTCCCCCAATTCCATGTGTGAGTCTTTCTTCTTCTTGGATTCCTTTAGAGTAATAATTTGGGAGTGAGCTTTGCATGTTAAGTGTCGCCATCGAATGGCCTTGGGACGAAAGTTTCAAAGTCTTCATCGAGGTTGGTTGTATTCATCCATTGGGACCGGTACGTACTGCTCATGGATTATAACTTTTGGGCTTGGTGTTTACCTTTCCATCACCTCGACAGTGGTCGTTGCAGAAATTAATCTTTCATCTCCACAAAGATCAATTGAATCACAGAATCTTTTGAACTCCCTTCCTTCCATAAGTGTTAACACTTGTGTGTTAGGATTGAAAGGGCATGCGATATGCGAGGGAGCATCTTGAAGTTCAATTTTTATCCCAACATAACTTGTGGTCATGTTGCAAGTCTCTTTGTGGTTGGGATCACACAACTCGACTTCTCTGATTTCCATCATCTCATGAAATTTCTTTCTTAATATATAATAGTCTATCGTGGTGTGACTAACAAACTTGTGAAGCATGTAATAGTTGGGTTGAGTTTTCATTTCTATCGTCGACTCTTCCTTTGGGGGTCTTTCTTTGACAATTCTTTCTTCCATCCATTGCCTCACTAGGTCCTTAAAATCCTCTTCCCTACATGCAATGGGCAGGAGAGCCTCACCATCGACATTAGGTTTCTTTGACCTCCTCTTGTTACCCTTTCTATTTACTTCTTGTGGGGCACTCAACAGCGGGGGTGGCGGTGCTATCACGACCATGTCAATCTTCCTCTTCTTTAATGGTTGTGGCATGCGTGACCCAATTTCCCCTCCAATTTCTTGGGCAAACTTCATCAACTCTGCGAAGTTTGGACATCCTTTGGTGATCAAATGTGGCTTATAACGATCCAAAGTCACATTGGCACAAACACTTACCAAAATTTTCTCGTCGATAGGCTCAACACACCTTTGGGCATTCTTGTGAAACCCATATCCCACTAGGTCTTCCCCTTCCTTTTGAGTAAACCTTACCAACTCCACCATGGTGACTTGTTTTTGCACATTAAAGAACTTCTTATGAAATTGTGCTTTCATGTCATTCCAATGTTGAATGGATCCCCTCTCCAAATTACAATACCATATGAATGCCCCCATCTGTGAGGGTCTTATTAAATTCCCTCATGAGTAATTTGTGGTTGTTGAACTTGTTATCGGTGAGCCATGGAGACATTCACTCGATGTACCTTGCAATGTGTTCCCTCATGTTGCCCTTTACTCCATCATACTTGGAGAATTGTGGTGGATGCTTGATGTAACCCTTACGATAAGGTTTCCTTCTTACTTGAGGGTCTTATGATAGGCCTCCATAGTTGTTTCCATCATGTCCCTATTGGTCATGTACTCCCTTTGGGAAGGTGGCACAAACTTCACTAGGAGCAAAGGTTGAACTTGGTGAGTGTAAGACATGAATTGCATGGATGAGAACTTGTGCATTGGTCATCATCATGTAGGATCCTAGGGTTATTGGACAATCGACACTATGGTGAGTGAGAATTGTTGTGTTTCCGATTGTTCGATTGGCAAGGACGGTGCAACTTGCGTGTTGGCCACCAAGCTTTGATGGGGCGCATCGATGGGCGTGGAGTCAACAGATGGGCACCTTCCTTTGTCACAGGGTTGTTGTTCAATATGGCCTCAAGCATGTTGCTATGCGACGTTGGCATTGCGGCTTGGGCGATGATTGGTGGTGGGGGAAGTTGTTCATGGAGACACCTAAGCTCCTCCCACTCTTTTTGCAAGTCGTTCAAGATTGTTTCCAAGGTAGTTGTTACCTTGAAAGGTAAAAGGGGTACAACCTCGCTTGATGTCGTCGCCCTTTGCACATCATGGGGTTCATTGGGCGTGGCAGTGGTGAGTGGCACAATATTGGTTGTTAGTGGGGTTTCCTCATTTGACATTGATAAACTTGTATTGTCTGATGTGTCTTGTAGGGTGAAGGTGTTGGGATTGTTGGTGTCTAACTCTTGGAAAGGATGGAAAAAAAATTTGCCTTGCCCCCTAGAATTGTGTCCTTGCTCTTACTCTTGGTTATTGTTGAGGTCAGTGTTGCGGGCACTTGACCTTCCACTTCTTATGGTGAGCATAACCTTTGTGAAATCTACACCTCCCCAACAAAGTCGCAAAAATTGTATTCCGGGAAATTGTAACAACAAGGTTATAAAGAAAATCAAGTGTGCTTCACGAGAGCCTTCATTAATGTTCTTACAAATTGAGTATAACTTGGCCGAGCCTATTACAATGTCCCCTTATGGGTCGGGTTCGTGAGAATGAAAGAGCCTTGTCCAGGTGAGAATTACACAAAAGTTATGGGGAATGTTTGCTTAGGCAAGAACGAGGGCGAAGATCAAAGGGAACTCTTCTAAGTTGACAACTATGACAGAGCCTAGTCTTAAGGCTAGAGTGTGTGTGTGTGTGTGTGTGTGTGTGTGTGAGTGCTTTGGGTGTTTGAGGTGAGAAGAAAACTTGGTGCCCAAATGTGGGAAATCAAGCCTAAGGAATTCCTTTATGGTCCCCTTAGTAGGAATGCAAGGCTCTAGTGCAAGCACCACTAAGGAAAAACCTCAAGATGCTAGGAATCCTAGAGAGAATTTCTAGATAGAGAAGTATCCTAGAGACAAGTGAAAGCTCTCAAGATTTCGTGAAGTTGAATGACCTCCTTAAATGAAGAAATGAGGGGGTATTTATAGACCTTAGAAGTCATGTGTAATGCATGTGATCTCCTACTCCCACTCATAATTACGTGACATACAATACTATTTCTACGTGTAAAGCCATCTTTTTAGAGTCTGTTTTGTTCGTTGTCTTCAGCCACCAATCCAATACCTCGCAAAATTCTCATTCCAAACAGCCTCCACAATCCTCTTTCAGTAGTTGCAAAGGCAATCCAACCTTCTGACGAGTCATCTCAAACTAAAAGTCTCCTTCTAGATAAATATGGTGAAACTGCATTTTTTTAGTTCGGAGTTGATTCAAGTCTGGACAGGGCGCTAGTGACATGATGATGTCACATTTGTATGTAGACTTCACTTGGTAGGGTAGATAAACTTGAATCCCTTGGACTTACACTTCATTCTTGGGGGGGTGGAGGGTGGGGGGAGGGGCCTTTAGGCTTGGTCTAGGCACTCGCGTAGGACTTTTTCTATAGCTTCTAGGGGTTATTTGGAGCTTGTTGGAACAACTTGTGCAAAGGCACCTTGGGGTGCCCCAAGGCTTTGTCATCACTCATGTCGTGGCTTAGCACTGGGGGATGGCGCTTCACACCATGAGCAACGACGCCATTCTCCCAAGCCACCTTGAACTTCTTGTGAGCAAACCTCCTTAAATGTTTCCTTAAGCCTTCTCAAGATGTTTTGAGGATTGTTTGAGAGATGTTGAAGTCCATGTCATGACACGGTGCCACGAGGCCTCAGTGGGGATGTATTGGTGCCACACAATAGGCAATCTCCAAATCCCTTTGTGCCATTTCCTATCCATGAGAAAACATCTTCTAATATTTTCTAAGGCCCTCCCAATGTTTTTCAGGGTAATCCGAAAGAGGTGGTATGGTGCATGCCATGACATGGTGCCCCAAGGCCTCGACGGGGACTCTGTGGACATGCTATGGGCCACAAAGTAATCCCTCGGTGACATTTTGAATCTTTCACTAGTAAAGTGTGCTTTGACATTTAAAAAAAATGGTGTGAGAAGTTTCGTAGCATTTCAGAATGAGCAAGGGGAACTAGAACATGATGCCATGCTCCAAAAGTTAAAAATGATGAAATTTTGGCAAAGTAAAGTGAGGTTGTTGTCGCCCCCTACATGTATTTAGTTAGGCCGCCTTCTATGGACACCCTTACTTTGTTTCGTCTCCCTTTGATTTCTCTTGAGGGCCTCTACACTTGGTTTTGGCTTTGGGCATGCACATGGGAGGCTTGAGCATGAAAAAAACTCAAATTTTAACCAAGTCCAGGGTTGTAGCAGGTCCCCTCCATGGGAACTTTCTTCTCCCTCCCAAGGCATGAATGGTGTCTTCTAGGTCCCCCTTGTTGACTTTGATACTTGGCTTTGTGCTTGGAGGGTCTTAAGGGTGCAAATGAGAGTTGAGGAAGTTTAACGGGCCAAATTTTGACTAAGTATAGGGGGCTTATGGCCGCCACCATATAGGCCCCCTCTAGGGGTTATTTCTTCTCCCCTCCAAGGCATGAGTGGTGTCCTCTAGGCTCTTTTGATGATCTTGATATTTGCATTTGAGCATGAGGAGCTAAATAGACATGTAAGGGTTGTTGTTGCCCCTAGTGGCTCCTAAGGGGCCCATTTTGGCCTTCGTGGCAAGTATCATGTCACGGTCCCCCAAAACTCCCTAATTATCACTAATGGTGATTAATTAGGATTATTTTGTTTTAATTGGGGCCATTAATTATACCTGAAATAGAAGGTTCATCACAACAACTTCATCATTTACTCATATGTAAGTGCAATACAGTCCAGAGGAGAACGATTATAATTTTTCAATAATTTGTTTTTTTATAACCAACCATTTGGGTTAGGTAAAAAAATTCTCTACCTCCTTCGGCCTCGGTTTCAACGTGGAACCCACTATAACAAATATCTTTAAAACTCAATATATTCCGTTTAGACTGTGTTCAAAATCATGCATTATTAATAATTTTTGTTATTCCCGAATGAGTAATTGTAGAAGGGGGGTTAAATACAATTTTCAAATTTGTTCCCCAATGAAAAGATCACAATACAATCTAAAAGTATATTCCAGAAATGAAAACATAGCAGATTGTATCAATCAATAAAGAATGAATTTTATTGATTTTGAATTTGAAATTTCAATCAGGTTATCAAGAATTGATACCAGCTACTGAAATATGTTCAAGTATGAACAACTGCAACCTAGAAATTAATTTCTAGCTTCTCAAGTTATGAAAAACCTGTTTCTCAAATTCTATGAATTTGCTGCGTATTACAGAGTGAATATCTGAATAATCTCTCTCTTTGTTTTTGTGTATTCTATTATGTAATTTGTGTTTTATATCGTTTATACTTTCTACACAGCTTCTTATCTCTGATTTTTTCTGCTTTTCAACTACTCTGTTCTATAGAGCAGCTTCTCTTTATCAGTAGTTGTAACAACTCTGTTACCTAATATCTCTGTTAAGTCACATCATTGTTACTAAATATCTTAGCTTTTACAGATCAACTTATCAACCTTATCAATCTCAATTGTGACTTTGTTATGGATCTTGGTCGGCTTCTCCTTTGTTGAAGAACTCTGGTAGAGGTCTGTTGTGTCAAGCCATTTAACCTTTGATGTCTTATTCATCAGTGGATATGTATCCCCTGATATAACTTTATTCATCAGTGGATATTTATCCCTTGATGACTTATCCCTGACCAGCTTCGTCCCTTGATGATCACCTGCAGTCTCTAATGGTAGTCTCTGATAGAACAATACTGCAGGCTCTAGTACAATTCCAAGTTCTAACAATTCTAAGTAGTATACATTGATAGGGCGTCAACCCACCAAAAATAAATAATCTTATTCTTTTACACTTGAGCAGTATAATGGTGAATAAGGTCGTTCTCCACAGGGATTATTGCGGTCAATTACTTGCTTGGAAAAATGGTTTTTGAATTTTATTTGAGAAAAATATTTAAATAACAATTAAATTGAGATTTGTAAATAATAAAAATTGCAGAATAATAAAAATATGATAAAATCTAGTGGAGACAAGTCTAGCCAAGGTACTTTTCAGTCTAGCTAATTAATTCGATCATCGACACAAAAGATAAATTTATTCATTCCAAATAGACAAAGTTTTATAATTAAGGGCCAACGCTCTACTTAACCAGTCTTTTCTTAATTTATCGGTAACCCCCCAGGACCCCTGCTTGGATTACTTCTCTAGATCAAACAGACAATTCTCAGGACTCCTGCTAGAATTAAATCTAATGACTGCTTTATGCATGAAAAAGACCCCTATCCTAATCAATAAAATCGGACACCCGTAGATTATTTAAACTAGTTTATTTAATTCCACCAATTTTACCCAAAAATTCATTAGATAAAATCAATTTGCTACTTTGTTAAAATAGTGCTAAACAGCCTTCATATTTTAAATCAGCGAGATATTACTTAATAAATCATACAACTGGCCACATCGCATAATAAATTAAATAATAACACAAACGGTTTATAGCGCAGAAATCAAATAAATACTTGAACTTGAATAAAACTATTTAAAACAAAAGTCTCACGATGTATTCTTGGCTAGAAATCAAAGTACCTTGACTAGAAGGATTTAGTTGTTCATAATACTTGAAGACATAATGCTGAAATAAATAAGAACTGTTTATAAATCTGCTGTAGAACCTAAGAGAAAGAGAAGGGGCGGTTGCTGTGTTAAAGAGAGAGATACATAAAACTGCTGCAACCCTATTCTATTTATATAAATAATATTTGTTGCCCTACAAAGAATTCTAATTCTAATTGGTTTCTTAGAAGATCCTTTTCCAACTTGGTAACTACTTTAATCCCTTTCTCCAGGCTTTTCTTTCCTTGTCCACGTGCTTCTGTATTTACAGTTTGGGCCCGGCCCGTCTAATCTAAATAAACTGCTGCTGTGTTTCTGCAGGCCCCGTCTAGGATACGACATGCCCATGTCGTATTGTTACTTCAATTTTCTACTTTGATTCTTCTTGCTCTTTTCAATCCATTCATCCTTGTTTTCATTATTTTCACCTTTTTCACGTATTCTTACAAAAGTAACTTGAAAACACCTCATTAATAAATAAAACACACACAAAATAAATGCAAATGTAATGCAAATCTATACAAATTGCACACTATCATACATCATTATCAAATGTTATAATTCCTAACAATTTTTATGCTCATTGGTAATACTACATAAGCTTTCCGGAGCCCATAAACAAACTACTATCGTCTGAAATAGTAGTGACATTCCCTTCACTTTTATTTAATGTTTTAAAAAAAATTATCTGCTGGAGGATAGTATGTATAGTGCCACTATTTACCAGACATAGGTTACTAAATCTTCTCCTTGTAATAATTTTGCAATATCATGCCTTAAAATAATATATCAATAAGAATATTAACTCAACAATTTAAGTATGAATAATGAAAATTTAAAGATAAAAAACTTTCATTTCTTACATAACTTTTAAAATGCAAAATTTAAAAATTATCATGCTTATTCCATTGTTTATTATTACAATAATCAAAATAAACTTCAGCATATGAGAGCTTAAATAATATCATCAAAATAATCAAAATCAAGACCAACATTATCCATTGTTGGACCCTTCTTGTCCACTAGATATGGATTAGTAAAATAAATTGTCTTCATTTTTCACTGCTGGTGGAGTAGCAAAATTGGCCTCCCTCTCAGACTTGGCCTTTTAATAGAATTCAACCAAGTGCTTTGGAATATGACAAGTATGAGATGAATGTTCAGTGCTACTACCCCTGTGACAAGCATTTGGAGATACCTGGTTAGGCACTGTCTATCCTACTTTCTTTAGTTGACCACCTCAAGGGCAAGAAGTGTTGGAATGTATGCCCTAAAAGCCAATTCTTTGATAATTGTCATGGTGCACTTGTTCTTATGTTTTGATATAATAAATAATGTTTAGTTTATTTTGCTTCAGTTTACTATGTGATATAATTATTAAAAATAATAAACTTCCCTAAAATAATGAATACAGACTATATTGGTTCAAGTATGTGACTTGAAATATGAGATCATATAGTTGCAAAATGTATGAATATTCTTAAACATTTTTATTCAAGTATTATTATTAATGGGACAACAATGATACATTGAAACTAGTATGTGGGTTGACTGATGACCAAATCTCATTGGCCATAGATATATGAGATATTAAGTCAACACATAGGTACATGTTAGAAAACAGTGTACTGGATTGACCCACCATGAGTATTCTACATGTAAGTGAAGTGTTATAAAATATTTTCATAGTGACAATGATGTAATGGTCCTTTGACCTGAAATCATTACATTTCTACACGATGATTCATATAGTTTGATATCACCAAAAGTCATTTTTAACCGGATGGACCATAAAGGTGACTGTTGACTATATTATGAGTCATGTGAGGAATGTGAATGATCTAGATTAGATTTGCCCTTCCTATATATATTAGGAGTGATATTCTTGAGTCTCTTGATTGAGTAGAACTATCAAATGCATGACCATACTCAAATAATGATTTGTCTTTTATAGTTTACTCATCAATCAAGAAAGCAAATATTAAATTATAAAAAGGATGACACACTTTATGTCTTGAGTTTAATCTTGAATATCAAGGGCAAAAGAAATTATATTACATTGAAACATTGGTCACAAGAAAAGGTTATGTTGAATCACCAACATTATTATTACTTGGGTAACAATGATGTATTAGTATATGTTGCTCACTGTTTATAATTTTATAATGTGATTTTAAAATTATTGGCAACGTAATAATAACCTATAGGGTCGCACACGAAGAGCGTAATTAAAAGGAGAATGAATTTGGATATTATATTTTAAATAAATGAATATGATTGGTTTATTTAAAATCGTAGTTGAGAATTAATACAAGTTTAATATAAATTAACTAAGTAATTGACTTAGTCAATTATAACAGCAGCTGCAGAATATTAAAATGTCAATAGTTGCAACAGTTGCAGAGTATTAAATGTTAATAGCTACAGGTCTCAACTTGCAAAGAGGCGATGGTAATATATATATTATTCTGTCCAGGTTCACTGCATCTAAATATATATATGATATATATTATAATCTATTGGTTGAAAATGGTGGTGGAAGAGGCGGTTAGTTACTTATAAATACTCATCTTCTTTTTATATCCTGATAAATAAGAATATATACAACTTTCAGTACTTTCTTATTCAGTGTCTAACTGTAGACTAGAGAAGAAAAAAATAGATCAGAAAGAGAGAGTGAGATCAAAGTTGTTCATTGGCCTCCTTTTGTTTAACTGTAGATTAAAGAAGAAAAAAATAAATCAGAAAAAGAGAGTGAGATCAAAATTATTCTTTGACTTACTTTTGACTAATACCACAAATAGGAAGTCATTCATCTCCTTATTTGAATTATATGCTCGTGTGAATACCGGTAGAAGTTTGGTTCAGTTGGATTGAACTTGTGGGATTAACCATCAATAATTTATTATTTTTCTCAGCCAACAAGCAATGCCTTTATTTGCTCAACATACTTCTGGTAGCTCTTTCTCTTGTACTGCTGCTGGAGTACAAGATCATTAGAATTGAATGTGGATAAAGTTTTTTCCATCATATCTTTTTTTGTCCTCACCACAAAACCACTTTTGGGACACAATCCGATGCATTGTAGAGTTAAATTCTGCAACAAAAGGAAAGTCTTGAAATCTCAGGTTGTCATTCATGTCTAGCCTGAGGAAGGACAACATGTTGATGTTGGTTATTGCGATCCTTTAGGATTGCCATAAAACTTTAAGATCCTCTTGCAGGTGATGTCGAATAAAAATTAAAATCTTTACCTTCTCGACAGATGTACAGACTTCTCGACTATCGATATCTAGTGAAATCAAATGAATTTTGACGCAAACGTACATGTTGGATAATTACTTTCGGTAATTTCCAATGGTGCAAACTCCCATTTGGCAATATTTGAGATGCTAATGATAACATAAGGGATAACATTTATGAACAAGTCTTAAAATAATAACACATGTATATAATACAATAAATTGGAATAATTATCATAATAATTCAAAAAGTACAGGAAATAACTATTAAAATAGTAATGCAATAGCACAAATAAATACTAAATTATGAGTATATAAATATTAAACATATTACCTGAGCAATTTTCAAGAAACAATCGGTTTGTGTTGATAACGTATTTTAAAGAAATATAAAAACGATGTTCTTTAGAATCACCTCAAAATTATAAATGCAGAATAAAATATGGAGAAAGAGAGAATATTTTAGTAGTTAATCTCCATTCATTTGAGTACAAAGTAAACTCCCATTATATAGAGAGAAAACTTACGTTAATACAAGGAAAATAAATATGAATATTAATTAATATTAAGTGTATTAAAACCTTATAATACATAATATACATTAATATAATACGTTACAACAAATTAAGCAATAAAAGTTAAATTCATCATAATAATCAAATTTATCTTAAATAAAAATTACAAAAATTCTTAAAATCAAATCAATAATAATAAATTTACCACATTATTCTGAGTCTCTGTCGCTAATTTTAAGCGATAGAGGTGGAATAAATCTAAAAAATCCTCGTAGACTCTGCCTGGGAACATAGGGAAGATCTGGAACGAAGGTAAAAACCTGGTGGACTCTTTCAAAAAAATTATAAGCTAGACGTTATTGAAGCTTGAAACTCCATCTCATATGATCCGAAATTAGAGATGCTGTTATTTAAAACTAGATCACTTCAACACTCCACTCGATGGCATAATCTTAACTATTTGAACGCAGTTAAATGAAACACACCGACCTCTCCGTTCTTATCTATTTATAATTTCAAGCTTTTAATCGCACAAAAAGTGCCATCAGCTTCAAAAGGCACAGCCCCGTTTCTCCAAAAATAACATATCCAAATTGCAAAAAGACATCACAGTTGCAAATATTGTAAATTTATATTCTTCTGAATATGTAAATAAATCGCAAATATCAAAGAACCACCACATGGTGGCCGACGGTTAGCCATGACAGCAACCCAGACGAGCCTTGTTTCTTTTTGTCACTCTCTCCTGCTATGTAACTGGATTTTTACGGGGAGAGCCCTGTGTAGCTCAAGCAACTTATTTTAGCTTAATGAAACTTGCCTATCTTTACTTTAAAAAAATTCATTGAACAACAAACAAAAATTAAAAAAAAAAAAAAAAAAGTCCCAACATTGTTGAATGTTACATGCTCATGTTCAGGAACATTGTACTTTTTTTGCAAAAATAACTAGAGTGCTTACTTTTTATCAACAAAGGCACAGATAGATTGATGCTTGTATAACTGCCAATTTACACGTGTGATTTACATCAGAAAGACATGCTTTTGAATCTATGTTATTTCCAATATATGTATGTGCCTTACAATCACTACGGAACCTCTTGCATTCGTTTTACAATTCAGAAATTGATGCAGTCCTGTTAACATATAATTCTATAATTGACTAGGAGATGGACCAACTATGCATTAGGACATAGTAGGACATATGCTGAAAACATATAGTAGAACTCTATAATTGCTGATACATCTTGAATATTCCAGAACAATTCTCCAAGGTGGCTTCCGAGTTGAAAACATATCGTATGACATATTCTGTAAGATTAGAGATCCCTACAAACCCCTCAACTATGGTGTACCGGACGCATGCCAATAGCTGCAATCAGCATCTGAGTAAGGAAAAACTGCTGCGCCGTGGGACTAAATGGAGCTGGGTTTGTTTCTCGGTAGAGAAAGTACCTTGGAAGTTGGCTGTGATTGAAACACTTTTTTTGGATGAACAACGTGAATTTCTACGAGATGGTCAACCATTGTTTTAACCCCAAGTAGTCATCCCAGATTCCATCATGAGTGATCCTTTGGCATCTTGAGAGTATTTAACTCATTAAAATCCTCATACGGTGAAGATCCACTGGTCGAATCACTTTCAATTGGTGAGGTCTCTCTTGGCGATGAAGGAAGTGAATCTCTACGCTGAGATGACATACCTGATGTGAAGTGCATGAGTTAGTCAAAAAATCATCTAGTGTCCCAAATTTCAAATCTTCAACATCTAGCAGAAATAACCTAACACCATACCAAACACCTTTTGTTTGAAAACATATGAACAGTTTTGACTTTTGAATGCCCTTTTGAATCATTTCAAATTTAATATAAATTCTTTTGGTTTCTAGACAATACACTAATTAATATCATAAATTCTTTAAAATCTACTTATAAATATATTATTTTATTCAAATGAATCTCAATCAATTTTAATCTAAAACGAGTCATATTAACCTCAAAAAATAAGGATTCACTTAAATTTTGAGAGAAGAGAAGTATTACCATATTTATGCACAGAAATGAGGAAGTGATCAGTATGAACGAGATTCAGGAGTTTTTGAATGGCAATAGCATATATCAGAGTATCAAATAGACTTGATCATGCAATTATAGATAATAACCAATAATGCCGGCCTCCAACACAGAGGAAATAGATAATTTTGGGATGACAATAGATTATAGATGTTTAGGTCCATAACTGACTAAAGGAAGCAGAGCTATCAGCAAAAATATAATATTAAATGTGTACGATTTTAAGGAAATTTGTCATCACACCTTTCTGCCCCCTTGAGCGAAATTTCTTTGTGTGACGTCTAATAAGCCTCTTAGCTTTTGTTATAGTGAGTTGCCTTGCAAAAGGAGAGGACTCTGCATCACTTTCACTCCACTCGCCATGTATATCACTGTCTGCTTCACCCCTCATTGTTCGGAGCATAAAGGCCTTGGCTCTGCGACGTTGAGAATTAAAGAGACCCCTTATGGAGGTGACGAATCCATCACCTGCTCCATCATTAGGACGTTTAGGCCAAGACACTGGCAACAGATCAGATTTCCCAGCTGAACCACCATCGCTATCACTCAAATTAAGATCATTTTCGGCAACAGTAGCTGCAATAACTTCTCTTTGACCATGTGCTTTGTCTTTAAACTTCTTACCCTGAATGAGTGATATGAAAGTTACAGTGTGCTTGTAAAGGTATCAACTACAAGTCTATAATAGAAACTATTACTTTGAGACCTATCAAAGGTCTATGGCCATAGTTGCATTTTGTGTGGATTGGCATCTAACATATCAGATGAATTGAATCGGGAACAAAGGTTACTGTCTTCCCCCAACAAGTAATTAAATAAAACTCTAAAGTTTCTAAACTTCATGCAGTAACAAAAAAAATTGGGGAGTTAATAATAGATTCTTACTCAAACAATACATTAGAAATTGGAAATGAGTTTGGACTATTGTGAAACTCAAAGATGTAAAAGGCAGAAATACACCTAATTCCAGTTCAAGAAAAGAATAAAAAATAAAAAAAATCAAGCAATCATGGGTAAGGTGAGAGTTTAATACTACTAAATTATTGGCTTTTGTTGCCTTCAGGGGGGGAATTAATAATGTTTTCTATGCATAGAAGAAAACTGTAAAGCTTTGCCTAATAAAATAATATTGGACAAACTGAACATTCTAAAGAAAGAAAAAGGGTTAAATCGACTTTTGGTGCCTATACAAGTACTTCAGTAACAAATAAGTACCCAAAGTGAAAAACTTAACGAAATGGCACTGAATCTGAAAAAACTGAACATTCTGTTAATTTTTATAGTTCCATCTAACTTTTTAAGGTGGGTTAAATGATTTTGGTACCTGCACTTGCAATGGAAATAACAAATTGGTACCTGAAAGCGAGAAAGATTTAACAATTTGGAATCTAAACTTGAAGAATTTTACATAACAAATTTGAGAGAACCGTAGAATTTCAACATAATGATTATATATATATATATAGATAAAATATTATTAGTTTGTGTACTCAATTGTTACATATTTCACTTCAGATACCAGTTTGTTATTGCCATACAAGTACAGGTACCTAAGGTCAGTTTAACACCCCCAAAAAAAAAAAAAATGGTGTCAAAGGTCACTTGCCTGCATTCCTGTGACAGACTTTAGGACTCCCCAAATAATATGCTTCTTAACTCTTGAGAATAGTCTCCTCCAAGTACCAGTGAAGTCCTCACGATGGAATGTGTCCATCAGTAATCTTAGATCACTCACAGCAAATCTTGATCCTTCATAAGTCACTAGAAGCTCAACCTACTCCACCGCAATGGAAAGATATTAATCACAGTAGGATAACAATTAGAATTACTCATAAAATTAACTAACCTGACTTATTTTAATATTGTGGAATTCCTTCATTTTTCGTGGCCTGGATCTTTTCTCATCATGAGATTTTCCCAACTTTTTCTCCTCATGAGAAGACCGACCAGATCTGACAGGCTTGGATTCTTTTAATTTACTTTTAGAAGATTCCTCTTGCAGCTCGATACAACCAGGACTTTTTGATGAAGAAGAACTTGCACATTGAACCTGGTGTACAAGCGTCTTGTCTACCAATTCTGCCGCAGTTTCTTCCCATGTTCTGTCAAAAGAAGTCGTACGTCGTAGCTCTGGAATTGAACCAGAAACGATATCTGCTTTTAGACTCTGCAACTTTGATGCCTACACGAATTCAGAGAAACTAAGTCTAAACATATATAAATTGTAGAAAATAAAATTGAAGTCCGCATACATTAGAATTTGACTGCCTAATTACATCACTACAGAAATGTTAGAATCTATGTAAGAAGCTTGCACAAGCACCAAGACCCGCATACTATTTGTTCATTCCTCGTTAGTCCAGATAATCCAGGCCACGCGAGGAAAACATGTGAAGGAAGGACCATGAGAAACTCACGTGGGAAGAATCAGCAGGGACTGAAGACCGAATGGCACCAGAATTACAAGGAATGGCAGAAGCTCCTGATTTAGAATTTTCACCTTCCTTAGTGGAGAGACTGCTTGATGCAGAAGATTCATGAATTGATGAGCCTTTTTTGACTCGCTTGGAACCAGCAGTAGTCGAACCCATCCAGACTTGCTAAGATATCAACTAGTATGTTGTCAAGAACATAACTTATAACATTAAAAATATATGCACCTGACCTTTCGAGTACTGGAGTATCCAAGTTAAAACTAACCTGCCGCCTTTGTGAGTCTTGTTCTTCTTCGGGGAAGAAATATTCCCACATCATTCTGTACATTGTCTCAGTCAAATGTATCTTTAACGGGTAGATCTCAACCTACACGAGAGTAGCATTTTCTGCTTATAAACTTTACATCAGAAACCAAGAGATTTTTCATATACATATATATAGGAAAATGCTAATGTCCACACACCTTACACACACACACACACTAAAAACACACACATTTCCTTAAGTTTTTTGTTAAATCCAACCGCATTATGTATGTATGAGAATAAATCCAACTGCATACACCTCATTTAAAAGAATAAAGCCATGGAAACTTCTGCAACCGTATGCATATGATCAAAGGAAAATACCAGACTGGATTTAGCACAAAATATAGACTTTGGGTTGAGCTATGTATCCGCACATGTTATATGTTACATTGTTTAAAATGGACGTAAACATAATGATATTAGTGGATGATATTATGAGAATGAACTTATCAGGCTTTTATGGACCAGCTATCCATTCACTAATCTTTTTGTCTTCATAGGGAAAACACAAGAACACAAGTATTTATAGTGAAAATATAGTCAGAGGACACCATGGAAATGAGATACAAGGATTCCACTAAAACATAAATCACAGAACACAAAAACGTAGAGAAAGTATTCAACTCAAATTAAGGAAAACCCTTACTACCTCACACTATTACTGACTTGAGGGAGAATGATGAGAGTGACTTACATAATCCTAGAATGACCATTATAAGTTCTATAAATCACTAAATCACACAATTAGGGACTCAAGAACAAATGATAGATGGAACTACACAAGTTGCACTATCCATATTCATAGGCATTAGGAAACACTAAACACAAAAAGAAACATAATGAGTTCGAAACGAATATATAAATTTTTTGCTCCACGTAGGATCCTGGGTCAGAGGAGTTCATATGATTTATCCATATCAGTATACTCCAGATAGACAACCAACAATGCCCAAGTCCCACATCAAAACATTTGTTATAGATTGATGTGTATAAAGTTCAACTCTACTACTTAAAAGTAGAAGAGGGTAGTACATGTCCCAGCCCCAAAACCCAAAAGCAAAAAAAGTGTGCAAAATAAAGAACAAGTCAAGTATTACTTTCGAACACAAAAACCAAATCAAATTCTCATTTGATTAAAGCTTTTAAATATGTTCTTAAATTTTCAAATAACGTAAAACACAAACTTTTACTCGCTTCCAAACTAAAAAACATGACAAGCTCATATTGTATTTCAATATTCTCTAGGCTCCTTGTCAGGTAAATGACAAGGGGAAATCAATGATCACTTAGATACCTTTGATCACTAAAACTTTCCTTTCGAGTCATGTCACATACCTTCCAAGTCAAAAACTCAAAGCTACGATCTCTCTCTCCCTATCGCTTTTTGTGAGACCAATAATTAGAAATTTGATTACCTGGAACAATTCAAGAGGCGAATTTCCGTCCTTTGGAGCTCCCTGCTTAGCGTCAACTCCAAGCATTACTTTTCTGCATCACGAGCAATATGAGAACTTTTGAGGTGAGATTGTCCATAACTAGGCATATTACTCCATACCTTTTGCTACTTAAATAATGGTTTTAAAGTTTCAGACATACTTGGAAGATCCCATATTTTCTTTATCATGAATTTAACATACAGTTATTATCTTTAAAGGAAAAAAGAAAAAAAAATACACATGAAAAGAAGAAATGAACAAACCGACAGAACATAGAAGTAATATAATTAACATACGTAACACAAGAAGAATGGATTATCTTAGTCGGATCTTTAAGTGAGTCGATATAAATGATTTACACCTCTTCACTTCTCGTATATTTCGAGTACAACTATGAGATGAAAATATAGCAATATCTATACAAAGAAGTGGTCTACACGATACCACACGTTGAATATCAATTATGTCAATCCTAAAACCATGACTGATTTTAGGTCCATAGCTCGGTTCTGATACTATAACTCAATTCAAAAGATCTTAGCTTAAAAACTCAAGAAATTCTTCTAGAACTATTGATTTAAAATATTTATCTTTCCATAAACGCATTTGCAATTCTACGTCTTTCGTTAAAGCCAATGAGCCTAATGTGTCCAGGGAGCTCAAGGGCTGAAACAGGGTGATCCCCTCTCACCCCATATCTTCGTTTTGGTCGTGGAAATGTTCTTGATTCTTTGTAAAAATACAAGCTCCTCAATTTAAGTTTCAGTGGGGAACCCACTTGAGTCAGATTATCAGCCTCTACTTTGCAGATGATATTTTGTTTTTTTGTCACGGGGACCCCGAATTGGTTAAGATACTTCATGACAGTTTACACATCTTTTCTGGTCTCCACCATAATTCTTGTAAGAGCCAATGCTTTCTTTTCAATATCAAGAAAAACCATAAGAGAACTATTATTCATTTACTTGTGTATCTTCATCTACTTGGGTTTCTGGTCTCTCCATTCATGGCTATTCTCCTCTTCTTGAAAAATTAATCCAAGGTCTCCTCTGGGATTAATCATATACTCTCTTACACGGGAGACTACAACTCAAACTCTGTACCTTTTGCTATCCAAAATTATAAGTAAAATTCAAAGTGTTCTTAGTGAAATTCAAACCTTATGGATCCAAAGTTGCTCAGAGAAATACCTCCTTTCTCTGAGGGAGGGCTGCAATTAAATCATTAGAAGATCAGAATGAATCTCTAATCCTTTTAAAGCTTTGGCAAGTGCTGCATTTCCATAATCCCGCTCTTGCTATCTTTGAGCTAAATTGGTGAAAATTTCTCAACTAAGGGACCAAAATTTGAATAATCTCTGTTGCTCAAAGCTGCTCATGGATATAGAGCAAAGTGCTTCAGTTGTGGGACTTGGTCAAAAGTTTTATTAGCTATGACATTCGCAATGTGCCCATGGTGAGTCTATGGTTTAGCTCTATCTCCTCATTCTGTTTGGATTAGGGACTCAACTCATTATCATCAATAATGTGTGGACACTCCTTTGCTCAGACAGGCTTTTGACTTTGCTAGACCTTTCAACAGTCGGAGGACAAAATCCTTTGAAATAACTATACTGAGGTTAAAAAGCTGCAAGCATTTGGGCTACAATTAGGCAGTCCAAACTGAGGTTCCTTGGGTTAAAGTCATTCAGTATAAGATTCAGGTTCCAAGGTTCTCTTTCATCCTTTTGGATAGTTACTCTTAAGAAGCTCTACACTGCTGACATCCTTATCGGTTCCATTAAAGTGTGTCCATAATTTGCTGCCTCTGCCAATGTCAGCCTGAAACCTTGGAACATCTTTTAATTGAATGTTCACACTCTTATTGCCAAGGTTTCAACGTTCCTCGAATGCTATCTTCAAAATTTTGTGTCTCTAATTGCCAAACTTCTACTTGCCACAAACGTCAACAAGATCTGGTTGGAAAGGAATGCAAGGCTCTTTGATTCTCACCACTCTCATCTCCCAGAAAGGTACCTATACAAAGATCTCCTTAACTTTGTGAAATGCAGGCTCCACAGCTCTTCCATGCATCTAAAAGCCTATTTAACTATAGACCTTTCTTCATGGTGCATTTAGCTTGTTCTTTGCACAAATACTTTCAAAACAAGAAAGTCGACATCCTAGTATGCCTATAAATATAGTGCTACTGAAAAGAAAAACTTGTCCTACTTAAAGGAAAGAAATTATGTATTAGTATTACTAGTCCTGATGTGACACATTACTTAATTTAATGCAAGAAGTATTCTAGTTTAATATAAATGGTGTTTGTTGTTTAGTTTCGAGTTTAATTGATTTTTATATCTAGGATGGGGATGAAGCCAAGTGATGTTATGATTCATATTTTTGTCCTCTTTAATTAGTGATGCTTGAATTGTTCTTATTGGAGTAATTTCACGCATGGTTTTTATGACAAGTGACAACCCAAATAATTCTATGAAATATTATGTGCTAAATTTTGCCTAGAAATTTTTTCGAATTAAATGAGAATTCAAGTGAGAGTGAAGCTATTAGTAAGGGACTAAGAATAGTTTTAAGTCTTAAAATTTTGAAGGAGAAAAATTACTATATTTTGAGCAGATTAAAAAAAAATTAAGGGAATGAGGAAATCATTTTCCCTATATGTGTGGCCAAGAGGTGTATGTGCCTATATATATATATATATATATAGGGGTCGATCCATAGCTAACGTTAACTGTGGAGTTTTTCGTAGCTAACACATTTATAACCGTCGATCGAATAATCCAACGCTGGAGATCAAATTTAAAAAAAAAAAATCCCTTCCGTCAGTAAGATTGGCGGAAGGCAAAAGCCAATTTTTTTTTTCCCCTTTCTGTCAGTCTCACTGGCGGAAGGGGAAAAAAAAAAATTGGCCCTTTCCGCCAGTGAGATTAGCGGAAGGGGCCAAATTTTTTTTTTTTTATATACTTTCCTTACTTCACAAAGTAGCTTGAAATTGTCAGCCAAATAATTTCTGTAGTATCAAATGTGAAGGAACATCCCTGACATGTCGTATGTGTTTCAGGTTGCTATACCAGTGAAATGTTCAAGACCCATTTGCAATCCCTCCCGATTACACATGGGTTTCAGCTGAAGCGAAGAAAAAGAAAATGCAGGAGAAGAGTAAATCGAAGAAAACTAGAAATCAAAATCAACATAGTGGTCCATCATGAGAGTTAACAGGTATCAAGTGGGGAAAATTGTTTGTTAACCCATTAATCTGCACGATTGTAATAACAGAAGCAATTGGCATATAAATTTTTCTTTTTCTCGTAGAAAGGATAGCCCGATCGAGGGTAGAAATTCAGTAAATCATTGTTCATTGTGGAGGCGTATGAAAAGGTCGGAAAATGATTCTTAAAATGCTTGAAAACCATTATGAATCCATTGTTTGGCTGTGGAGTAAGGAAAGTATATTAAAAAAAAAATAATTTGGCCCCTTCCGCCAATCTCACTGGCGGAAAGGGCCAAATTTTTTTTTCCCCTTCCACCAATGAGACTCCACAACTAACGTTAGCTATGGATCGGCCCCCATATATATATATACGCACACACACATTGCATGCAAAAATAAAATCAATTTTAGATCAAAAGAAATAGAGGGCAATTTTGGCAAGACCATAACCAATTGAGTCCTCAGGGAGCTAGGTGTCACCTTGAGAAAGAGTTAGAGGATTAAAAAGAAATTAAGTGAGATTATATATAGGGAAGTCCATAGGCCAGGCAGGCTATTTTGTAATTCCACTTTCTTACATCCAAAGCATTTGTAACTTCACTCATTATTACTCAGGCCACAAGTTCCTTAACTCTTCATAAACCCCTTGAGGCTAGCCCTTGTAACCCCCATGTACTTAAACACCATACACGGGTAGGAGAGAGAGAAGGAAAGGGAGAGAGCGCATTCAAGAATTCAAGTTAATAGGTAAACCCTTCATCATCCACTATCCAAATTTGGGAGTTTAAATTCTATAGAAACGAAGTATCTGTAATTCTTAGTTCTTCTTGTCTTTCTTTAGCCGAATTGAAGTGAGTGAGAGAGGAAGGATTCTTGAAGCTAAGCAACTAAGGTAAGTTCTCAAGGTTTAATCTTAATGAGGTATTTGAAAAGAATAAGAATGATATGAATTTATACTTTGAGAATTTGAAAGAAAATTGAACTAGGAGAAGATGTTAGAACATGCATGTAAGAATTCTCAATAAAATCAAAATGCATGTAAAAATTTGTCTAAAATAAGAATGGAGATTCAAAGTACACTCGGACTATGGCATGGTTAATTGAAGAATTTGATTAAAAAGAAATGCTAAGACTCCTAAGAAAATGATGAATGTTTGATTTGATGTTTTTGAGAGTTTATACTTGCATGTAGAAATTAAGAGACTAAAATGAAAATCTCTAACAAATATGATTTAATTGGCAATTTAATTGATGTGTATTTGATCATGAAAAATTTGATGATGGTCATATTGATGTATTATGTCTGAAATAATGTGACTTGATTTATGAAATGCTTGATTATGTTGCATGAGGAGTTTGGGAAAATTAGACATTGTTAAGGCACTATTTTTGTGTATGGACCCTATTATTGTATTTTGTTCATGCACCTGTACTTTGAGACGACTTGTATAATATTATAATTTATGTTTCCGCTGTGTATAGGGTGCTAGGTTGTTGTGTTGCGTGGTGGCCGGGATCGAGTATTGTGACCGTACATGGGATCGGGGGTGCCACAGTTTTTAGGTTATTTCAAATTAAGATGTTGATAGGTTCCTTTACACCTGCACAAGAAGTCCATTCAAATTAATAATTTTGTTTGTTTTATAGATGTATAACTACTTAACATTTAATTTGTTGAGGAAATAGGATCTTTCTTCTTTCTTTAAGTTGTCTTCTTGTCTTTGTCCTAGTTAACTTCAAGTGTATCCATGTCGAAACCTCTTAGAGACTAAAAACCAAATCAATTTCAAGAACGCTTGGAAATGTCAATGAAACAGAAGCACTTGTCACAACCAACATGTAAGTCGTTTTAAAGAAGTTAATAATCAAGAAATGTAGATTTTTTAACAGAGAAACAAGTTTTAACTATAAAAGATGTCGCTTCAGCAAGAAAATGGAAAGAGAGAATCCATACTTTCCCCATTCAGGAGGAGGATTCCATGCTGATAGAAGCATATCGGACTTGGCATTAGGTAGGCAGTTTCTCACCACAAAATATTTAGTTGTAAACCTAGCAACACCAACATCTTTATAATCCCTGTCAAAATCATATATCTGCATGGAGAAAATGTTCCAATTATGTTTTTGCTAATTTAAGAGTTCCAGAAAAATCAATAAAAGCAATCACATGGTGTAATATACTCATTTGTGATGATTCTAATTTCAATGAAACTCGTGTAGGGAAGCAGTATAAATTCTTGTACAGCACAGAATATATGTTGAACAAATGTAAAGCATCAATACTGTCAAAATAAATGGATCATGAAGCAAAACATAAACACACAGCAACACAAACTGCACCATATAATGTTATTATTTTTTTTCACTTTTCACAGAGATCAAAAGTGGTATATATCTATAACAAGAAGTTTACACTTGACCGTCAGCTCTGTGCCTCTTCATCATTGAGTCTGTAAATGAATTGTTCAGAATAGTCACAATCTCATACATGATGGGTGGCAAGGAGTGAGGGTTATGCCATTGCAACAAACTGAGTATGGAGTAATCATCTATTAAGAGGAGATTACAAGGAAACAGATTACGAGAGCTCAGAGATTCCTAATCACTAAGGTCTCGAATATATGATGGTACGAGTAATCACCCACCCAGGATTTAATAACAGAATATCACTAATTATGGAAGAAATCAAGGGCATATCAACTCAAGTTAGTTTAAAGCTCAGAGAATCAGAATAAGGCTCCGTAATGATGACAAAAATTTGATGCAGGAATAGGAGATAAAAGCACATTCATCTGAACAATTAAAATGCTGTTCACCAAGTTAAAGGAACAGTTGTCGGGACATTTTTCATTGCAATAAAATAATAACATTGGTAGAAATAAAAAGTTTTGAGCCACTCTAGAATTACCATATCATTGATTTCAGCTTCAGCAAAAGATTTTCCATCCACAAGCATTCCCCAAACCACCTTGTTAATTTGCATAGAAATGCGCATAGCATACGATGGACTTTTGTTCTTCTCTTTCTCCATAAGTCGTTGCTGTGCAGCTTTCTGGAGAGCCATCCTTAAAGAAACCGATGCAGCCTTTCTAGATTTTTGGGTGTTTCCAAGGTCTTTCTTCAATCTTTGCACCTGTTACATTAACATCATTCTTATAGTTTGACATGAACATTTAATGAAAAAGTAAACAACAGCTTGCACAGGCTTAATTTGTTTATGCCTCAGAATAGATATATGCATAGTTTCAAATAATGGATTTCAGATAGACTTAACACTGGCCTATGGATGACATCATGTTGCTTGTTACCATTACTTTCTCCGAAGGAATAAACTGGGTGAATGTGAAAGTTAAGTGGAGGGAAGGGAAGGGTAAAGTAATAGTAGGGATCAAGAATAAGAATTCATTTGAATCTTAAAAATTTTAATTGTTTCATATGCTGGTTGTTATTGGCGGTTATTTGTTCTATATATATAGGCTATGGTTTGTTATGGAGATTATTAGTAGTTGCATTCGAAAACATTCTTTGTTCTATTGTCTGCAAACATGTTCGCCCGTGGGGGCAGTATTTCTATCAATGCATTTCTTCAATTTGCTGTTTTGAAAATGTTGTACATCACTACCGGTATCAGAGCGCAAAGCCTGTTCCCCTATTGCTTTAGTCCCAGATCATTCTTATAAGCCCATATTCTGTTGTTGGTAGTTGTTGGAGCAGTTCTCATTGGCTATGAAGCAGGGATTCTTCTATAAGTTGACAAATCCCCGAGCCAAATTGTTAGATTCTTGGATTCTTCTAAATTTGGGGTGATTCTTCTGGGAGATTCTAGTAACATTTATATGTTGCTTAGAATGATCAAGTAATGCAAATATAATTCATTCTATATGCTATACTAGTTAATGTCATGCTTTATGAGGGATACCTACAAAAAATACAATAATGAAAATGATTTGTTTCATGGTTATCAAGGCACGCACTATGGCGAATGGCGCGGTGCAAAATGGGCATAGCACCTCGCCTTTGTGAATTTGACAGCAGCAAACAATGGCATCCATGGAGTCACCATGGCACAGAGGCGACAGTTAGCAGCATTGACTCGATCAATGACCAAAAAAAACAAAAGAGATTTGGGAAACAACATCGCATGAGAAGAGAAGAGAATAGTTAGGTTAGGTCATCGAGAAGAGAAGAGCAGAAGCAGAAGCACATACCGAGAAGAGCCATCGATCGAGAAGAGGAGGAGGCCGGCTTCGACCAATGGAAGACTCAACCAGGTAGGTACTTTCATCAACGTCTTCTCTTTCATCGATTTCTTCTTCGATTTCTGCATGCGACTTCTCTTTCTTATGCTGACTTCTTCCTTCTTCGATTTCTTCTTTTTGTTCGATTTCTTCGACTTCTTTATTTTGTTCGAGTTTTTTGTCGACTGTCGAGTTTAGCGGGGGTATGTCGATTGTCGACTGTTCAATTTCTTCACCAACTTGGACTCTGTTAAGTACTTAAGTTAGTACTTAATAATATGGACTGTTCTAGAATATAGAGTGTTATGCTAATAATATGTTATTTACTTATTTAGTAATAATATTTAATTATTTAGTAAATTAGTAATAATATTATTGTAATACTAAAATTGTATTTAATTATTAATTTAATAATTATAAAATATACTCCGTTGTTTATTTTTTTGGTCAGAAAATATACTCTATTCTAAATATAAGAAAATATACTTATACATAATTGTACTTTTAATTACTATGTTTTGAAATTTGAATATAATCTACTAATCAAGTATTTAAGGAAAAATTGTTGTCTTAAGTTTTGAAATTATTTTACATATTTTTTCGATTTTTTTATGGATGCGGCACTCGCCGTGCCGCATGCCATTGACTACCCTGTTTTGTTTTCATGTATATTTCTAGGTTTTTATACGTATATATTTATATATATATATATATATATATATATATATATATGCCGAATTCACGAATCCCATCATGTGAGATGCCTCAAACTGCTGAATCTCCGTATGATCCCAAATCCACGAACCGAAATCCTTGCTTCTTAGATCATTGGTGCTTATTTTTGTAGATGTAAATTCTATTGGGTTACCATTATGATTGAATTAATAAACGTAGTGTTCCCTTTGTCTGCTGATACGTTGGTTCTTGCTGGTTGATCTCAAACACCCTCCTTACATTAGTTCTTGCAGGTTGATCTCAAACACCCTGCAGGATGGCCAACCGTGCATGATAGGCAAAACATTCTGCAAAGTGATTAATTCATTGCAGGGTAGGTATTTCAATCAATTTCTTACGTTTATTTACTGCTTTAAAGATTGTACTACATCAAGTAGAATGAAAACTTTTGGGATGCAGAAGATTAAAGATTAAAGGTATGCAATAATCTTGTCCTCCTTGGCCTTGGTTTACCCATCTCCAACTTGTGGCAAGGAAGGATCGGATATTAACATATTTGTAGAATGAAATCAGCCCAAGGTTACATATGCACAAATGATCACACAGCAGAAATTCCAAACGCTTAAATAGAGGCAGCACTACAGTACAATGACTTCCCAGGGTACCTGTGTAAGATGTGATGCAGAGAGCTATATGCCTATATATAATGGGATGCAGCAAGCTATATATAAGATGTGCTGCAGAAAGCTATATATAATGGATGAAGAAGACAGTTAAGATGCGATGCAGAAAGCTATACACAATAGCCCTAAGCTTGACGAAGCAAGATACAGTCCAATAACTTCCCAAACAAGATATGTAATATGTTTGATTTAATTTTAGAAAATAAGAATGAAGAAAATGACTAAGTTGTGACATAGCAAACTACAGTACAATGACTTCCCAAGGTAACTACATATTCTGTTGGATTTAATTTCAACAAAAATTTGGATTTATTTCAAATGAAATAAGGAGTAACCTACAGTTCAATGACTACTTCCTAGAGTAACTGTGTAATCTGTTGGATTTAATTTAAAAGATAATAAGGATGAAGGAAAAAGCTACACTGTGGCACAGCAAGGGATTTATTTTTAAGAAAGAAGCTATGTTGCGCAGAAAGCAACTATCATGTCTCTATGCTCTTCAAAAGGAGGAGAAGGATGTTCATATGATAAGGACCAACACAGACAAATATCCATATGATGTCTATGTTCTTCACAACTATCATGTCTCCATTGGTTACCAATACCTTATACAGGCAGCAGAATGCTGTAGATCAAATTTGTGTATAATACTCTAAAATGACTATTTATCATTTGCTTTTCTTATTTTCGTCATATGCAGTCTTCTAGACTGATAAAGTTAAATCTTCAATTATACACCAACATCAAATGTGGAGTTTCTAAATGGTAACTTTCATAATATTCATCTCTTACCAATGTAGATCTTGGACAGGTTTTCACCCATAGACTGCTATCTTTTTCTGGGATCAGATCTCCAGTATCACCACGAAGAGACAATTTCCTGATGTCATCAAGGAGCAACTTCTGCATCCGCTCTTTCTGCTCAAGGTTCACTCTTGCTAACTCAACCTCTTCAACACCATCAGGAACCACCTCATCTGCTTCCTCTTCAACATCTTCATCATCCTCAGCTGGAAATGAAAGGCTGCTTTTCCGAGGCCTGAATCACCATAATATAATTTAGGACTTTATGGACTAGAACAGAAAAAAATGGTTGAGATAATGACCCAACTGATTTATTAACAGGTATCTGAACGAAATATATTGCAGCATATGAACCTACCAATAAAATAGAAAATAAACAGAGAGATGTCAAAGTAAAACCACCAGAACCCCAATTTACAATGACATTTCGTAAATGCTATAACTCATGATGTAATGCCTCAAGAAATCACACAATTCAGGAAGATAGAGGCCAAGCTAAATGGATTTGGCTACATAAATCATGTTTAAACATCACGATCTATGTTATCTAGTGTGAAATCTCAAACGACAGTGTAAAATTAAACAATACTTAAGAAATGATTTTAAAATTTCTTTGCTGCCATGCCAAATCGATATGGAGCATGGCAAGGTTCAACATTTCATCTCCCAGACTACTTCATGCTGATTACATAAATTCCGCTTCTCCACTCTGTGATAAGTAGAGCCAGATCTACAAGAAACGACATTTTTGTCACGCCTTCTTCATACCACCATTCATTTGGTCTTCTGTCAAGAGTAACAGGTTGACGTTTGTTATTCCAAATGTTGTTTGGTAAGAGTAACTGATTTATTAGCTCTAACACCAATTTATTAGGTTCACATATGTGAGACATGTCCCACATCGGTCGTGAAGTGCGAATTAAAAGGCTATATATACATGGATGTGTCTTGACCCATTATATTAGGCTTTTGGGAATTGTTACGGCGGCCTGGTGAATTATGGCGATAGTCAACTACCTAGACGCCTAGGCGATAAGGCACCTGCCAGGGCTTCCACATGGTGATAAGTCGTTGGTAATATATAATATACAACATACGTATAAAAATTATAACTATACATATTAAAATAGAAAAATAAAACGTGAAAATATACTTTTTAAAATTAAGAAAATTAAATCATACAAAAAATTAGCATAATTAGATATTTATTATATTTAATATGATAATCTATATAATATAAATCATGTATTATAAATAAATATAATATAAAGTTACGTGTTTGTTCTTTAAATGTAATATAGTTTAATATACTACATAATTGACTCCTTACAAATAGTGGTTGCGCCATCAAATGGGGCTTGTTTTGCTTACTTGTATGTGTGTGGTTATCGGTGAAAAAGCAATATGAAGGGAGAATATACATAGGAAACCATGGCGATATAGATACTCAAGGCGATTCTTTACGGCGTGCACTAAACAGTGCCAGGATGCCTTGGCATTGTCTTGATAACAATGCTTTTGGGTTGGATTCGGCACATGATTGTATATGAGTTGCCTTGGATTTTCTCAAGTTCTCCCTAACAAACTAGTACCAGGGCCCAGGTTCGCAGGTGTGGTTCGCTCTAGATCACTCTTTGGATATTCGTAGGATATTTGCAGGCCCAACGTATTGAGCGAAATGAACTTGGTCTTGCTATGGTAGCAAAAGCACATCATGGAGTACGGGGCTCATGTAACTCTTAAGTCGGTGCGATTGACAGTGGTAATTCACACTTAGGGGGAAGCAACGGTAACGATGGTGGGACTCACAGGTGAAATGGTGAGATTTATTAGGTTCACATATGTGAGACACGTCTCACATCGGTTGTGAAATGTGAATTGAAAGGCTATATATACATGGATGTGCCTTGACCCATTAAATTAGGCTTTTGGGTCAGATTCGGCGCATGTTTGTATATGGGTTGCCTCGGATTTTCCTCGGTTCTCCCTAATAATTTGGGTGCTTTTGGGTTGTGTCCCTAGTTTTTCATTACTATTATCCCTTTATTCCTTCCTTACCTATCCCGAATCAACACAATTAGACTATTAGACTGCTGAAGCTAAAATGTGCCATTAACCATATGTTTATCCAACAAGAAAATACCTTAGCTTGGAGTGAAAGGTCACATTATGATATCCACAGATCAGAAATCAACTGTATTGCCACTACTCGACAGAGAGACTAACTAATAAACATCTAAAAGTGACTACAATATAATCTGAACCACTAGTCGACAGCTAGGTGAAACACATTATATTAATTTGGTACAAATGAATCAATGGAAAATCTGGTCAGTATGAACAGCATGAGTGGTATAACAACTGTGGAGAAACAATACAGCAACAATAAAGAGTGTTCTTACTTAGGCAGCCGAGCAAAGAGAAGATTAGTCAAAACATCTAGCATAACCTGAAACTGACGAGATGTCATTGCTGCAGTGATATTATGAGAATTGAAAGTGAGCTCTTTCAATGGCTTCACCTGCAGCAGAATGACTTTATTGTTAAGGTGATCTAAGTGCCAAGCACCGCATAAAGTAATCAAGAAAATTAGCAACATCTTACAAATTAAGAATACTGGTTTAATGTAGGTAGTGTTAGATATGCCTTGAATCCTATTTGTTTGGAAGTATGTGTTTTTCCTGCTAGGTTTTGGGATTGGGTGATAAATTATTCGATTTCCTATTTAGATCCGAAGAGTTACTTTGTTCCTACCCTATATTGGATCGGATGTTTCCTGGTGACTATAAGTATGAGCTGTCTAGGCTTGTGTTATACATTCACATTTTTCCCTCTTGGTCTTGAGAGCTCTACATTGTAAGATTATGAGATTGGGTTTATATGGGATTACGGTTGAGTGTTTTCTTCACATATTCTCTATTCTCCAGCTATTTGATTTAGTGGATTAATTTTCCTCTCGCCCATGGTCTTCTCAATTTGGATTTCGATGTTAATCTTTTGTCTTTTTCCATTAAAATTTTCATTATCTGTTTTGCTATAGTTGTCATAACATACTGGTAAATATATGTATATAATGTGTGGAACTAGGAGACATGCCTTCAAGTCAGAAGTTCCGCCTTTATGCCTTGTATAGCGAAAATACATATCACATGGCATAAAAACCCTTTCAAGTAAAGCCCCAGTACGCTTCACTTTTGGTGAGCTTCTTCGGATTTTTGGAAGCCACTGGAGACCAGCCCCAGGATCAACATCAGTTGGGGCAACATGAGCTTGCACATGCTCCAGCATCACAGAGAACTCCATGCGGTTCCAAGTCATTTCAGGCTGAGAATCAAGATTATGTACATTCCCACTCTCAAGTGCTTGTTCAATCATCAAATACCCCACATGAAGAACTGAATGAAATGAACGTGCTAGCACACGGCCGCTAACAGCAGCAAGCAGAAACCTACCCTGTCGGCAAACAAATATGACCATTTTGCATGAGAATCAGTGACATTTATAGATCACCACAGCTATTCCATTAGATATCACATATATTAGATGGATAAAACAGCATGACTACAACAGCAATAAGTGTAATCGAAATCGAACAATAGGCATTACGTATCATACAGCATGATATGATACAAACGCAATTCAACATGTATCATAGGGTCTATCATAATTGTCACCGTATAGCAATAATTGGTTACAATTCGATAAAATTCTTACGCTAAAGATAGATTTTACAATTATTTTGAAAGCAATATTAAGCCGCTTAGGGTATTGTAAATACTATTTTACCTATTTATAAATCATTTTTAACTCATAACAAATATTTGTAAATACTTTTACATTGAGATAAGCTGATATGTTTGATTGTCCACTAAACGTGTTTATATGCTTGCAGATAGATTAGTGTTCTTGATATTATAGTTAAGCTAATATGCTTGTTTAACAAGTTTCGTTCTGAAAATGTCCAAATGTAGATTATCACAATTTTCATTTATTTCTGTATCCACCAATACAATTAGCGATATGGCACATAAATATGGGGTTTTCAATACTCAATCTTTTTACGATTTAACTACTACAACAGCAATCGCTACAGGCAAGCAGAATCCAAGCCTAACATATAGTGACCATAGCATGAGTTTCAAGGGTTTCGGTAGATCAATACATCTTATACGTATTACAGATATATTATTAGGATTCTGCTGTATTATTAGGATCAATACATCTTATACTCCTGTTTGTTATTCACTTATTTTCACACAATATTATCCATTTACTCTTATTAATATTCTTTCAACATCAAGAGATTCAGTTGCTTAGCCAATATTGCCTCCGTATGCATCCATATTGTGGAGGTATTACATAGTGGACTCAGGCATTAATATAAAATAAAGAGAGCATCTCACGTCTTCATCTAACTTGCCCACCAAAAGCAAGAGATACATACATTACATGGAATGCTCAACCAATGCAGACCAACTAAAACTAGAAGCGCAAGTGTAAGTGATATCAATATAATAGATATCTTCTACCAAAGCAAATCCATTCTTTTTTATAAATAATTTAAAGTAACACACTCGGTTCCAATTTATTTGGGCTGGTTTGACTGGCACACAAAGAACATGAATGTAGTTTCTACAGAAATAGTTCTCTCGCCAAAAGTAGAAAGATTTCAGATAAAATAAGACAAAGGTTGTAGTTCTGTTACATGAGTTGACAAAAAGGCTCCACCAATAAATTGGCAAATTCAACAAGCCAGATAGAGGTGAAGGAAATCAAATGCCTCTCCGACTCTAGAAAACCCATATCCATCAAATTTAGATCCTCCTGGAGCATTTGAATGATAAACATGCTGAAATCCAACTCCATACTCCCCAAAATACCATAAGTGAAATAACAGAACCTAGACTTAAGAAAAATTAGTTGATTGCTACTAACGATATATAAAAGAAAATTAATTTTACCATTAAAAGGAAAAAAGAAAACAAATGAGGCTGCTTTATTTAAATATTGCTTTGTTATTTTATGACCAGTAATCTTTGGTTAAATGCAGGTACAACACAATTCCTAGAACATAAATCACATTGAGTCCAAACAATCATCCATATATCTATGTTTTATACTAAAATCCATGAAGAATATGAACAAATGACATTATTATAAATTTATGACCTATAAGACCATGGGCAAATCCGAAAATCATTTTACGCGAACACATTGCCTAAGCCGTTTTGCCTATCTAGTTTTGATTGCACAGCTCAATCTTGTAGCCGGAGGAATTGACTATTCATTTTAAGAGCCTTACTTATGGATCTGCATTATGTAGTTTACACCAAATGATGGTATATAAGTACAATTTGTTTTGAATTGATACATATCACATGAAACACTACAGAAAATTAAGATACAGGTGTCAGATTCAGAGAGCTTACATTGGCTTCTTCTGAATGAAGATTGAATTGTGGCTCAATAACATTCACCATGAAGTGACGAGTCCCCTCATCAGAATCATCAACATCATCATGCTTCACTGGTAGTAAAACACAATACATGCCCCTCAACTAAAATCGTTTCTAAGAAAACTTATGCTTATACGATACAATATGATGAACATGATATGTTACGTTGATATTAACCAACTCCAAAATGAACCTTTAAGAGCAATATTTCAAGGTGCCCTTGAACTTACCGGCAGTTTCCATCGAGTGATTTTCTACTGGAGCTGAATGTGATGAAGAAGAGAGTAATCCTGAAGCCTTAATAGGTTCTGGACAATGGGAACTTGCATTTTGACTGATAACAGGATGGTTCAAATTCATCACATTATTTTCAAGCATTTCAGGTTTTCTATGTACCTGATTTTCCTCAAGTAATTTCCTCTGGGTATACTGTCTAGAAGGAGAAGGTTTTGGTGGTTGGAATGCCTTTGATATTCCACCTACCCACGACCAAACAGCATCCCTATTCTCAATTGTCCACAAAAGCTTAAGGCCATAAACAAAAACGCGCCGACAGTTGTCAGCTATTACCACATTATATCCATCATCATCACTTGGGTCAGATCGATTATGCTCATCGCTCTCACTCCCATTCTCAAATTCAGACCTGACATATGTCATCTCAACATTTCTTCTTCCAGCTTCTTGCCATGCTAATAATCTTGCAGGATCAGCCTTCCGGGACTGCTTTCTGATTGTAAAATAATCAGATGACAATAAAAAACCATCACCATTATGCCTATCTGAATTGCCTCTCTCCACACTAGCAGACTGTGAACTTTTCCGTGTCACTTTAATTAATTTTTCAACACTTGGGCAATCTTCTTTATTAAGAAAAACCTTAGGCATGTGGAGATCAAGGCCCTGGTAAACAAGATCAAGAGAATCACGCTTGCATTCAAATGTATATTTTTGCTTACCCCGACTATAGCAGAGTTCATATTTCAGTTTTGTCATTTTAAATGTCAATCCTTTAGCTGGGTCATCATCATCAAGAGGCATATGCCTCAAACAGGTTGGAGTAGAATCAACACGGAACATGAACTCAGTCATCACCTTGTCTAATGACAGGTTGCCTGATCTAGGAGCTCTTGGCAACCCAAACCGTGGCCACCGAGAAAAGTAACGAAGTTTGTGAGGAGGACTGTAATTCATGCTCCAGAACTTTAATATCCATGCAAGATCATGTGGACCAACATTTATAGTAGGTGAATCAATTGAAACATTTTCAGATACATATGGAGAACCATTAGCAGATCCATCAACAAAAGCTTCATCCCCTAAAGTGTTGGACCGTGATTGATTCTCACATGTAGAAAGGTTTGGTCTAAGTGACAAATTCCACCTCAAGGAAAGAGATGTAGATCTAAAGGGATCGTTGATTTTTTCACGAGGCATCCCTTCGTTGGGAAGTGCAAATAGGAAATGATTCAGGGGATTCCCAGATTCACATTCCCAGTCCATTGTAACTTCAACAGTAAAGACTGGAGCTTCTATAAAAGGACCTGTATGAGTAGGAGGAGTTAAACCACAATCATTTAGCAAGGTCTCCAAACTGCTTATCAAAATCTTGAAATCCTTCGCAGAAACATAAACCCGACCATCTGACTGCTGAATTTCCATTACACCAGACACAAGTTGCATCTTGTAATTCGTTTCATAAGGATCAGTGGTAGCAAGAATATTCCATCTGCTTTCAGAGAAGTACAAGGTAGTGTTCCCATGAATATAGTTTCTCATCTCATCCCACCAGGGCAGGCTTTTTTCTTTTTTTGGTGGTTGAATATTTGAAGTATTTGGATTTCTGACGCTTAGATTAGCTCTGCGAAGTGCAATAGTAAAAGCATAGCTCACATCAGTAAAAGCAGGTTCAAAACCCACACCATAGGAAACTTCTCCTTTTTTAAAATGCAGAGGTAAATCTAAATATGTTTTCATAGGTGGAGTTGTGCCACTAACAGAACGAAGCATGCAGACCTTCCTCCATCTCCCAATGAACACATTCTGAGCAATTTGAGGCTGAAAGCATGTAGCCTGCATTGATGAGAGATCATTAGAAAGGATAGGGAATAAGACGGGAAATCACAAGATTTCCATCATAGAGTTTATCATAATGTCAAATTCTACTTCACAGAGCTTTCCATGTACATGAAGTCCATATAACTATAACAATCGATATTTTTCTCAATATCTTGGTAGAAGGTACCAGCTGATAATTAAATTGTTTGTTTAAATTTCAAATATATATATATATATATATATATATATATATTGAAAAGACAGAAAATAATAAGACACAGAAGAAGAAGTTAACCATAGAAACTACACAGGGACATGGTCATTATTTTAAATGACCATAAATATTCAGGGTTATCTGATTTCTAAGGTGAAATAGACCCTATGAAGCATACAAATGACACATGTACACATATACGGACACATGCATGACACATACATATCCTAATATGGTTCTTTACAGCAGGGAAAATGATTTGTTAACCACAAAACACTCAAAAAGGAGATTAACTATAACTTTTAGATGATTTAAAGGGATATTTAGGCATACGTTAAAATAATAATAATGATATTTGAATAAAAAATAAATAACTAGTACGAGACAGTGAGCAATTGAGCATATTTACTGGGATTGAAGTTTCATATTCTTTATTTATTTGTCTATTTTTAGGATAAGCTACTTGAGAGAAAATGTATCTACACAATTCATATGTTCACCGTTACTGATGTAAATTGGAATACACTGCACTGAATAAGTATGAAATTCCACAGTAAAGGAGAAAAAAGAAGGCAGCTTTCAAACCAACCTGCTGAGCTAGTACAACACGACCTTCACATCTACCAGAGGTCCCAGCAAAAAGTGGATATGTATAGTTTCTTATCTGAACCACAAATGTAGCAGTCTGCAAAAGAATTTTAGTGCCAAAAAGCCGAGAAAATGGTATGTTACATTTTAGACAGATGGGATCAAGCTTCTGCAAGAGCTCTATGATTCCAGCATCGCCACCTTCAATTTTTGTCATGCTTACATCAAGCTCTGTAGCAGAAATGGAAAAAAGCGAGGTTCTAGAAGTGCTAGTCTTGAAACCAGCTTGAAATCCTACTCTACAGGCTCCTGATCCTTCTGATGTTACAAGACTCTGACATTCCCTGTAATATGACCTGAAGGATTGCTTGTAGATCTCTTCACGCATTTCATCAATAGCTGAAGCATCTTGGACATCAGACTCTTCTCCTTTTGATTGAAACTTACGTTCAGATGTAGGATTATTTATTTCAGAGATTCCAGGAGATTGGTGTCCCTTGGAAATAATTTCATCTAGAAAGTTCAACCTCACGGCTAGCTCACGAGCCTCATTCTTTATTAGCTGAAAGTGTTCATCAAGCCAACCTTGTAGTGGTTCTTCCTCTATGTCAGCAGTTAGCTTACGTATGCAAAATCTTACACGTCCATGGTTTGTTGAGCTCGGGTTTTTAGGTTTTACACTTTCTTTCTTTCTTGGAAATAGCATGTTAGTCTTAGCAGCAGTTATGAGTTTTAGAGCTCGGAACATTTCTTCAACTGAATCATCGATGGCACGCAACTGCAATCTGTAGGGCATGCAAACATGGACATCAAGGGCTTGAATTACCCAATCCCATGTAGTAGATGCGTCAGCTTTTGTATAAGATGTGCTACCACAGGCATTAGGAACTCGAGAAATTTGCATCCTACTACTTCTAAATATTCTGGCTCCATTAAATTTGAATATAAATCCTTCAAAAAGTACACCTATGCGAGCATTCTCAGAAAAAATTGACTGCACCTGAACCATGGCCTCAACGCCATCTCCAGCCTCAGCTGATATACGAAGCATTTCAACATCAATAGCAAAAATAGATTCTTTTTTTTTCTTCTCAAATGTTCCTTTTTTGTTCCCACTATCTACTTCACTAGAGTTGTGTTCCTGAAGTTTTTGATTGTGTAACAGTAGCTTCAAACGCAATATCAGTTCAAATAGAGCTATATGCACATCAGGCTCCCAGCGCAATGTAATATCAGTAGCACTGAAAAGAGAGCAGATGGAAATATCTTTAAGGCCACCAGATCGCCGTATGAACTTCGCATTGAGCATATCCAGCAAAGTTATCTTTGTGTCATAATTATTGTTTCCTAGAATTTCCTCATATAACAATCTCGCTCTTTCAAGCTCCATTTGTGTGGACTGTTTCTCCTTGTTCACACAAAGACTGAAGTGAAAAATATCAAGAGAAATAGAATAAGTTAATGTCATGCAGTCATCTGAAATGGTGGATATTATGCTCGCAGTACGTGGCATCCCATCAGCTGACTCAGTAATGACAATGCTACCGCCTTGTGATCCATAGTTGACACGTTTGGGATCTGCAATAACTGTGTTATCCAAGGGCACATCACCCTGAAACTTTACAGAACATCTTTCGAGATTAAATTTAAGGATTCTTGTTCCCTTCCCTGATGATCTGGTAGAACGTCCTTCACTGCTCTTCACTGGATTCTTGCTGGAAGTAGACAGATTTTTCAACGAAGTCTTAATGCAGTAAACAGTTGACATCAATGACTCAACACGCTTAATTGTCAAGTTCACACCCATACCAGATACGTCGACAGACAGAATCAATTTACACTCAGTGCCCTCTTCTTCAAGTAAATCCATATCCTTTTTGCCCCAGTCAAGGCTAATCTTGGCTATATGCATTAAGGAACCTGTGTTTGTTTCCACACCAAAGAGGCTTTCTTTCAAGCATTCTTGATATTCATCTGCCAAGTGCAAATTTAGTTCACCAAGTTCCAAGTGGACTGAAGTTCCAGTACTTGATATGTTATTGGCAAATACATGTGACGACTGCGAGCAGCCCTGAAATTTGGAATTAATATTATAAAGTGATTTTCAAACCATAACTCAAAGTCATAAGTGAATGCGTGATTACTATTTAACAGATAAGAAGTTTTTAACCTAAACTAGAACCACAGAGATGAGTCAAATGATTAAATAAACTGAAGAGGAGAATCCTCATCACCTAGCATCATTATAATATCAATAAGAAAAATATAGAACAGATGCACTTCAAAGGCATTTCAAAAACTGGAAGAAGGTACTAGTGTTCTATGTTTAATTGAATCACCAATTCAGCACTAAATCAGTACAAGACTGACAAATAGTGATCGATCCAAGCATTTGTATTTTTATAAACAATTCTGATCCCTGCAGTTGAATAAACTTCATAGATAATTCATGTTTCTCATACACTTGAATCTGTAGAGGCAAATTTTAAGTATGACATAAAAAACGACATCTTATAAAACCAAACTATAAAATGACATTAAAACGATATTTTGGTAAAATACAATGGGGTCTCAGCAGAACATATAATCTTAACATGAAATCTGATTACGCTAATTGTATAAAAGTAGATAACGCATAGAGCACCGATAATTATTAGTGAACATCATTGGACAAACCATACTAGAATTTGCACATCATCTACTCGACTACTAATGCAGTACGAAGTTATAGATATCTGAAAAATATGAGCACATTTAAAATTTCTCTTGTTCTTATATATAGTTTTTCTATTTTATTTGGGATAACTACCTTGACCATGCTTTAGTTTAAGACAACATGAACAATTGAACACTATGTACCTAATTGCTATTTTCTGCAAAAATAATCCTCAACTTTAATTTTCCTGCACATTAAGGTTATTCCAGTCACCTCAACCGTAAAAATTGAAATTGAGAATTTATGGGTCCGTTTGGCACTGCTTTTTTCTGAACCAAACCTAGGTTGAATTATCCTCTTGTGTGTTGAGTTAACAAAGTTGTGTTTGGCAGTATCGTACGCCTCAACTAAAACCAATCATTTTGTGGGTTGAAGAGAAAGTTAAAAAGAGCTACTTCTATTTCACCTCAACCCAAACCCATAAGCTAACCTGACCATTACTCCAACCTCCACCTCACCCTTTTTATAGAAGTTGTGCCTAAGGGACCCTATATGACATGCACAAGCCACTTTAAAGGGTATTTTTGTCCTTGCTTATATATGGGTACTAAACATGAATTTGGAAATAAGTTGAGGGCCAAGTGGTGTAAATTTTAAACTCAAAATAATTATTTTTCAAAATTATAATACCTCCAAACCTACACGAGTATACACTAATTTTAATTTTACAATATGGGATAACTACCTCACAATATACCTTCTATTATATTAATTTATTGTAAACTCAGAAAAGTTTACTACTTATATATTAGCACTAGAATTAATATTTTAATCATTTCAAACTATACAATATATTTTAGCTCTCCATTTCTTTATCTTGTTTATTATATTTGAAACTTTGTACAGTAGATTAAATTTAATATTTTTTATACTGTACAGCCTGTACTGCTAACTAAATAGGTATATAATTTTAAAAAACAAATACAAGTGTATCATTACGTTCATCATATCATTATGTTATATGTATGCATGTTTTAAACATATACATTATAATAGATTTTAAAAATTAAGTTTCACGTCCTACAAATTATATACACATCAACATATTTTGCAAAACAAAATTGAAAGTATTATACTTCATAGAAAACTATTTATATTTCTACGCAATAAACTAAAACATGACTCTATGGGATAAAGCGAATATATGTTAAGACGCACATAAACTTGCGTGCCATATATAAACTTGTGTATATTTAAAACTCTAGATTGAACAATTTAACCCTCATCACTTAACATTTTTTTAATAACAGACATGCAAAAACTTGAGCATGTTTTAGACACCAATTCATCCTTTCCATATACATTTCCCATCTATTTTTTTTAGATTGTATGGTGTAAATTACTGTATACAATGTTAAACTGCATAAAAATTAGATTGAAAAAATTTAGATTTTTATATTTTATAGTTTATCTCATATTGCGTAAATCATGTAAGGACTTTTATACTGCATAAAAATTAAAATAAATGTATGTATTTTTATTGGTCAAACTTTTAATTATTAAAAGTAATTTACAAATAATTATATTATATCATGTTAATTATTAGAAATATATAAATATATTATATATATCATGTTAATTATTAGAAATATATGAATATAAATAAAAAGGTAGTTATTATTGTATAGGTCAGAATCATCAAAAGTAATTAACAATGAATTTATTTTAAGTATGTATATTGGAAAAATTAAAATAGTTATCTCTTTATGTAATTTTAGTGATTTAGGAGATTCTATAATTTTAATTTTTTAAAGATAATTATTATGAGTTTAAAACATGCATCACTTGTCCCACAACTTTCATACAAGTGCACATTCAGTATCCCTACAAATGCAAAGACTAAAGTACCCTATAATATGATGTGTGCTAGTCACATTGATACCAAATATAAGATTTTCCTGTGGAAGTGGCAGGACTCTCCTGGGCGTACAACCCAATTAACATTAAGGGGTATCTTTGCAAAAAATAAAAATAGGGTACCAATTGTGTATTTTGGATTAGTTAGTTAGGGGATGGCTGAAGTAGTATTTCCTTTTTATTTTTTTGATATGCCACAAGAATTTTTAACTCGCTCATCTTCAACGTTTACATTTTCATGAGACCAACATTCTGACACAAAATCAACAACGATCACGTTATACTAATACTCCCTCCATTTCAAAATATAAGATTAATTTCGATTTTCAAAATCAAATTGATTCACATTCAAATGTAAAATGGTATAGATTAACTTGATTCTAATCAATACAAACAAAAATTTGGTAAAACATGCATCATGTACTACTATCTCAAGTTTTATTATCTTAAAACTTCATATGAATCTCCAAAATTTGAGTTTGAAAACAAATTAAATCGACTTACGAAAGTTGATTTTATATTTTGGAATGGAGGAACTACTTCCTCCACATTATAAAAGGAGTTAGATTTCAATTTCTTTCCAAAAAAACATACTATGAAATCATAAAACTCAAATATCTGAATTTACCGATTTTGGTTCACACAAAGAGTGTTATTATGAACTACATAAGAATTCCTAGAAAATAAAAATTTTGCTACTTAAAATATCAATAATATTTACATCACAATCTAAATTTTAGGATTATACAACCTTAATATGAATAAACTCAAATACAACTCTTTTGCAAAATGGAGGTAATATATTTTATTATGAGGAACTATGTTAAAATCACGAGTTCATCATCAACTCAAGCATACAAACAATGGATATTGCCAAATCCTTAACAAGATGATACAATCCATGTCAAGGAAGTCAATGAGGATGTAACATGCAAAAAATAAGGTATCCAACAAGAAATGCACAATAACATTAAAACCGATTCACAATCAAGAAATCACTTACATGGTATAGTGGCAAACCATTCAAAGCACAAAGTGCAATTGTCATTTCTGGGGCTGAAACAGTGCATGTCCACATGAAGGCTCTTAATTCAGTTGAATGCGACATTTCAAGATTAGAACTTTCTTCACGAAGGACCATTTTCTTCTTTTTCGAGGATTGTAATTGCATCCAAGGCTTTAACCTACCCATACTTAGGTTGCATTGGGTACCTCCAAGCTTGACGTCAATTTCAGATCTGATAGGCGAGGTAGGCTGAAAATAAAGCATCCTAAAAAGTAAATGAAATGACAAAAATCAAAATCTTGATATACACTTGTTGATAAGTCATTCATATTTTATTGCCCACATATAAAATGTTTTACTTTGTTTTACAATAATAAGTAAATGTTCAGCATAATTATGAGACTTTGTGGAGAAGTGAAAACTTTATAAGTAAAAGATTTGAGTCCAAGACCAATCAGACCAAGGATGTCTCTGATAGTGGAGAAGATATAGGACTGAAGATTTGATTGCTCATAAATTCATAATTGATTCAAGGATTAGATAAACATCATTCGATGAAGGAAGTTAATGGAAGATGTTGATCGAGTAATCAGTGCCACAAGATCTGGGATTTGTTTGATCCAAAAGGGTAACCATTAGCACTTCTATTCTCCCAAGAGGACACGCTTCATACTTGACAGCATAGGATAGAAAAGTGGCCATACAAATCCTTGAACCATTGACTTTAGTTCCATTTGTACCTATTCCTAAGAGCTATTTTTCCCTTTGGTTTGATTCCAATTGGCTTCATATTCATAGCATACAGAGCACCAGTACCTTACCCCCAAGACCACCTCTTCTCCATATCAACTAAACAAAAACAAACTGGAATTATCGCCTACATCAATCAAATATAAGATGTCATCCACAAAAATTACTACATAGATTTCTGGAATCGCTTCTACTCCTAATCTTTAATGAATCAGATAATAGAGACATGTTTAAATCCAAAGCTACCTAAGTTCTAGACACCTTTATAAAGAGACTTAAAATGAGGTTAAAAAATTACATCAAGTAGCATGGTTGGAGATAACAAGAAGTCAATATTTACCATCATTGAAAGCTTTAATAACTTTTTTCCCAGGGAAAAATGTTATATTCCTTTGAAAGAAAGATTAGATATTTCCACGTACACGTGATTATTTATGCACTAAGAAGAGCTGCAGGAAAGTTCCTTGTGGTGACTGCAGATCTGGAAAAGGACCCAGACCACAATCAACCTCAATACATAAAAGAGGAGAAGAAGCAAGAATACACCAAGAGTGTGCATTTGCTAGATTTGGTAACAAGCCCTAATACACAAATGTAACTTACAACCCTTACCCCCTGTTTGCTGAGCTGGAGTAATTGGATACCTCTGACTCTACTTGAAGTACACTGACTGCAAATTTTCATGATGTGGGGATGGGTGGGGGGTTGGGGGGTGGGGGTGTGGGGGGTCGGAAGATAGGTGAGATTTGAATCTTGGCCTAGGCTAAAAAGTGGAGTTAAGAAGAGACTTTTCTTTTTCCTACATTACTATTGTTAAGCAGTCCCCTCTGACCAGCCTAGCAGTATGTTTATTCCAGATTCCACATAAAACCGTAAGGAAAGAACAGTTCTATAAAATTTATGCATCCTGTTGCTTCCAAATACTCGACATTGAAATAACAACACATTTCCCTCCAAGCGTAAAAGAAAATCTCGCACTTCCCTCCTTATTTTCCAGACAGAGCTTCACAAGCCCCAAACGTGCTTGCTTTACTTTCTTATTATTTTTAGCATTTGGTAAAAGATACAAAATTGATACCCTTCATCATCAGTCAACTCAAATTAAAGCCAAGCTGAAGATAAACACACACACACACAAATGCAAACACAAATTATGAATTTAGTACATGTGATAAAATCAAAGACGTACCTGTAATGGAATGTACACTGAAGAAGCAACAGCAAGTTTCAAGATCTCAATAACTGAAACATCGTCTTCTTTAAGAATCTACAATAGTACAAAAGATCAACATAACTGAGTGCCTTCTTTGAGTGTGTAAATCGACATCAGAAAGACGGAAATGGTGTAAACAATTGGTTCATACATGAATCTCACTGAAATCCAGTTGAATATCAAGGCGAGTACTCTCGCCAATATCTTCAATAGATCGAGATTTGATGCCTTTCAGTTGAATACCCATAATGTTGTTTTCCACCATAAGGTCATAGTCTCTATGCATAAACTTCACATCTAGCTTTGGTAAATTGATGTACACCTATTAAACAAGCATAATAATCCAAACAATTAATTCATAGAACAGCCAATTAATTTCCTCTCAAGTACACCCAGAATCAAAAATCAAATTAATAGGGATACACTGTCATCTCCAGCCCATGGGCCTCGCCCTATTAACAATTAAAGTAGATCCTAAAAAGTTATCGAGGGTAGTTACCACGCCTAGTTTAGTAATGAGTAGTATTTGATGATGACAATAATTCTATCAAGGGGTAGTTAAATCATTTGATGAATGTAACTGTAACTGTAACTTGTAGAAAGGATAACTATGATTTGATGAATGAAAAGCTATACTGGAATTCCCTTAAATGAATCTAGAGCAAATTCAAAGCGCAATTGATATTTGAGAGGGGGGGGGAGGGGGGGGGGGGGGGGCCAAATTCATAAGGAATGATGAATTTCAATAGAGTTGTATTATATAAAATAATGATATGGCTTATGGATATTTGTTACATCAGGTAAACAGAATGAATTGATTTAAATTGGAAGTGACATGGTAGGATCTTTTCCTTTAGTTTCTGTTTTATCAAACAACACAATGATTATTTTTTATTTAAGGAAAAAAAATATTGTAGAGTCCGACTTTGTTGGTTTTAGCTTTAATATTAGGTACATATATAGTCGTGATTCCTTCAAAATATTAAATTTCTTAAAATGAAATTGAATCAAAAGTAACAACTCAATTATTGCACATTTAAATTCTTTCACAATATTAAACTCGCTAAAATTTTTTTGAACCAAAATCTACTAAAATGATTATCAATTAATAATTTCTTATCCCTTCACACGACATATTATGCTAGTGAGTGGAGACTCAGTTATCCTTCTCCCATTCTTTTGCAACCTCAATTTATATCTCGCTCCTTGCTAATTCTCAGATTTTTTTCCACTATTTTTGATATTATCACTTGATCTATCCTTCATTCACTCGATATATATACTTGTACATATTTCACACACATCAGTTGACATCCCTCCCCGTCACCTGTAGGCCATACATCACTGTTTGTTTCTTCTCTTTTTCTCTCCTGAAAACATGCCTCACACACATAACACCAACACTTTTTCCAAACCATGCTAACGAGCATACACACCAAAGACATATAACATATATATACAAAATCTAAATATCTGCGAAATTATGATACATATATGTTGCTGATATACATATAATATTATATACAGTACAAGAACAATAATATTAGAAATGATGAAAAGCACCTCTGAAACCTGAATCGCCTCAATTATACTGCTATTGCTGTAGTTCTCTATGTCTACTTCAAAGTTACGAATCACTTTTCTTGCCCTCCCTTCTCAATGTATTTATAGTTGAACCCTAATATTTAAATCCTAGTAGGAATTAATTCTTTCACTTCTTTTCTCTTCTTTATCAAAATTCTATTATAAAGTAACCACTGACATTATCTTATTTCGATTCTTTATTTTTCTTATTCAACTATTGTCTATTACAGATAACAACTTAGTTATTTACTTTTTTTAATTTATTCTAAATTCAATTAACAATTATATTTTGAATTCACCATTACTACATCTACCATAGGTGTGAAGAGTGCTGTAACACAAACAACAAGTGAACCACAAATTTCACCAACATATGCTCTCAACACATCAGCAGTTTGAATCTAATAAACCAGCATATATCATACGAACTGTGGCATGGGCTCTCCAACTCTAAGGAAATAATGCACATATTTTGATCCAAGAAACACAATCCTTGTTAAAGCCAAGAAGTCTACACACAGACAGGCGACAAACCGCTCGACATATGCCCTATTAAGCAATGAGCAGGGGAAGATAGGCATGTTTACACTTGACGTTTCAAATCATTGAATTCTCCAAACCAAGGACCCTAGAAGTAACCATATAATAACCTCCTCATTATGCTATCTATCAGTCATCTGACAAGAATAAACATTAGCTTATGCAGAAATAATTTGTTTATATTCTTTCATTCTCTGCATTGAAATCAACAAACCATAAAATCAAATAACATAAACAAAATGAAACTATTAATTCAATACATAGAAAGCAAACATAAAAACATAATTTCATAGCCATAGGCTAAACCCCTTATATGTTGGGAACTTTCTAATCTTTTACTGTATATAAATCCACAAATAGGTTTAGAATCAAAATAACAGCATTATACTGAATAAGGATACCATTTTTGGATAGAGAGGTGATATTTTACAAGGTTCTTCTCACATGAATAGCTAGTGTGACCCACATGAGATAGAGCCTTGTGGAAATATCATTTCCTATAGGATACTTTGTTAGAACTATGTTAGCAGTATGCACGTAAACCATAATTTTGAATTTAATCTCATTATCAACAACTACTATGATGTGTGATGCACTTAGCTTAGGTACATTAATATGATGGACAAATAATATTATTACATAGACCATAATTTATTAACAAATATATTAGCTCAACCTTACTTTATGAAGATTGATGATACATATAGAATATTAAATACTACCACTCAAATATAATATATTTTTCAACGATATCAATAATAATATTATTATTAGAATAACAGTATTACATGAAATGATCAACATCTAGATTTCTTTATAATATTAAATTCTTCGGAATAAGTTTGAACCAAAATTAGCAATGGAATTGTGGCTGATCCAGATTCTTTTACTCAAGCTAAACCAAAATCAACAACTAAGTTATTGCTAAAATTATTCATTATTTCAAGAAATTATTACCAGATAATTTCTTCCTCGTGCTTCTCTTGAGATTTTCTGGTAGCATGTATCTATGTACTCTACTTATTCGAAATAAGAAGGAAACACACACCAACCCACATAATTACATCCACATACCTTTTCTGGAAACATGGAAATAGATTTGGTGATAGCTAAAATGTCTGATTCTTTTTTTTGCAGTGATTTAGTAGTTTTAACGTCACTGGTAGCTTCATCAGCATGAGCAAAGGTGTCAGATGACCTCTTTTCTTTAAGGAACAGCTTCTCATCTAAGTTTAAGATGACTTCTCCACTTGTAATGACCATATTCTTAATGATGATACCTGCTTCCCTGCAGATAGAATATATAAGCAAAAAAATGAACTTTAAATAACTTGTAAAACAAGACAACACTGATATTATCATTCTGAAAACGTTGAGATAGAAAAACAGTATGAGAAACCAACCTTACATGACCAAACTCACACGAGAGAGAGAACTCTTCACAGTAGAAAGGAGCAGCAGAGCTGGCCGGGTTATAATGATTGTACCCACCACCACTAAAGCTCAACGGCTGATCACAACTAACCCTTGCAACACCCAAGTGAGCAATAACTGGTAAGAGGTGTATCTTAACAAATAGGGCCGGCTTGGATCCACCATCTTTAGATATATCCACTTTCAGCTCTTTAATTTCAATTGTGGCTTTTGGCGTCTGCAGCCATTCATTAGAAGATTGTATGTTAGGCTAATCCTCGTGAAACAAAACGTAACAGCAGGGGAAAAAATACCCAAACAGAGACAGGACTCGGGAGAACCACAATAATGTTGCAGCCAGATGCAGATGATATATTACTGTCTCCGGATAGACTTCTGAGTAAAACCAAAACCAACTTACAGTATCATATCATAGACCACCAATTTTTGATTGAGCAAGCATGACAATGTAACTGAAAAAATAGGAAAGACGTCTTCCACCAATGAAATCCAGACTCTAAAATATGGAGACGCACATAAGATTGTTCAGTTTTAGTTTTCTTATGACATGCTTTTCTTTGCATGAAACTTCCTAAGTAGCAGGAATTTTCCAGCAAGGAAAACACTCCTCTTCTGATGTCTTCACACGAGTACACAACCAGTTGATTTTACAGTTTCTTCTTTATATTCATTGATAACAGGCTGCCAATCATCACTTGTTACTTCATCGAATGACGGAATTCTCTTGTAGTGTCAGGTATTGAAGTGCTAGTTACAGCACTCTTCAGTTGCTCAAAAGCTTTGCTTGCTGCCTGAAGTTATCTGTTTGCAACAGGATAGTCAAAGGTTTAGAAAATTTTCCATAGTCTTTGGCAAACTTCCTATAATAACCTGCCAGCCCCAAAAACTCTCTAAGGCTCTTCACAGATGTAGGTAATGGCCAATTCAACACACTTTCAATTTTAGAAGGGTCTACAGAGGCTCCCTCCTCACTAATAAAATGGCCAAGGTAGGATATTTTTGTTAGAGCATATCCACACTTGCTCATTTTGCAAACAGTTCCTGCTCTCCCATTACCTGCAACACAATCCTGAGGTGTTCAAGGTGAGACTCTAAATCTTTCGAGTAGATTAAAATATCATCAAAGAATACCAGCACAAACTTCCTTATATAAGGACCAAAGACCCTATTCATGAGATTTTGGAAGGTTGCTGGAGCATTAGTTAATCCAAAAGCCATCACAGTAAACTCGTAATGCCCCAAATGAGTTCTAAAGGTTGTCTTAGCAATATCCCTTTCCTTCATTCTCACTTTAAAAATACCCAGCCCTTAGATCCAATTTTGTAAAATACTTTGATCCAAAAAGCTCATCATTCAATTCATTAATCACAGGAATAGGGAACTTATTCTTTATAGTTAAAGAATTGAGCTTCCTACAATCCACACAAAACCTCCATGTTCCATCCTTCTTTTTAATTAAAAGGATGGGAGAAGCAAAAGGAGAATTGCTTGGCCATGTTCCATCCTTCTCTTTAATTAAAAGGATGGGAGAAGTAAAAGGAGAATTGCTTGGCCTGATCACCCCTGTGTCCAACATTTCTTGAACTAATTTCTCCACCTCATCCTTTTGGTTATGAGAAAACCTGTACAGTTTTAAAGAAAAAAGATGGGTTCCTTCCTATAAATCAATTTGATGAACTAAACTTATATGAGGAGGTAAGCCCTATGGAGTGGCAAAAACATCCTTATACTCCTCTAAAATGTTCAGCAGCTCCTCTGACCACCCACTCTCTTCTGCCAAACCATCACTAGATGAGACAGCAGCTGAATGCTCATTTATGGCATACAATAACACAATCAATCCATGCTCTTGCTCTTTAAATTCTTTTGCAAGACTTTCAGCTGATATCATTATTAAAATGGGCTTATTATCATGTCTTCTACCAGTAAAAACAATCCTCTCCCCTTGACTCCAAAACTGCAAGTTTAGATTACTAAAATTAAAAGTAACAGGTCCAATACATTCAAACCAATCCACTCCTAAAATCATGTCATAACTTCCCAACGATAATATTCTAACAGGAAACACAAACTCCCTGTCCTCCATCTTCCATTTGAACTCAGGACAAGAAAACTCATTCGGTAATTCATTACGATTAGCAACTGCCCCCTAAGTTTAGGAACTTTGAGTAAGTCACACCCCAACCTCTACACTGCATTAATATCCAGAAAACTATGAGTACTGCACCATCAATTAGAATTGAAAACCTTATTTTCCCTATTAATCCTGTGATTATCAGTCTTTCCATCTTTACATCCTTCAATGGCATTTACTGAACTTCCACATTTCCTTTTCCTTCAATAGATCCTTCCAACCCAACTGAACAGTTAAGATTAATCACCTCTTCCTCATTTCCAATCACTTCATCATGATCCCCAACAATCATAAAGTTCTTAGGTTTTTTGCACTTGTGGCCTGCTGCGAACAACTCATTAGAGTAATAACAGAGGCCTTCTTCCTTCTTTCTTCCTGTTGAGCTACTATCAAAGGCTTAGGCTTAGAAGGAAAACTGATTGTTGGCTTAGGGTAATTTAATAATAGTTGTTTCTCAATCTGAAAGTGACAGAGGCACCACTCAGGGTTCTTATCCCACTAAAACCACCTGAGTTGTTCCATTAGAAGAATAGGTAGCAGCTATCTTGGAAGACTTGTTGGTGGCAGGAGAATCCAAAGACTGTTCTACCTTAAATGCTTGAATGAGAGACTTAGGCTAACACCTTCACCAGCCTCCTAGTTTCTTCTTTCAGTCCTGTCACAAAATTTTCAACAAAGAAATCTTCATTTGTTGGCAGCCTATTCATGAGGAATCCTCTACTTTTCTCAAATTCATCTTAATAGGACACAACATCTGGAGTTTGTCATAACATCTTAAAATGTTCATCTACATATTCAACCTCACTACTTCCAAACCTGACTAAGAAGCCCTCAGTAAGTTTCTTCCAAAATATGTACACCCTTCCCACCATAAATGCTTTATACCAAGACCTAGGCACTCCACTAAGGTGCATGACAGAAATAGGGTCTCTTCTTAGGTCATGAACTCCATATATTGAGAAATTCCTCACAATCATTGATCCATCCCCTATCATCAGCTCCTGCAATGTAAGTAGGGAACACTAACTACAAATGCTTCAATGCCTTGCCATAGGACCCAACACTCCTATTCAACCCAAACTCTTCATCACTAGAATCTTCATTAGTCCAATATGGCTTCCTAAAGGTGATTCCAGAGTTCTTTTTCTTCTCAGCAACATAAGGATCCTTGAAACAATCATTTTCCATGCTTCTCCTCGAACATAGGCCTCATGGGCCTCTTTTCTGGCCTCTTGAATGGATCTGCCATAGCTATTTTTCCATTGCCATCTTTAGCTCTCACAAGTTTGGCAATGCAATCCATCATAGTTTCCAGCTTCACGTCTAGCTTCATGAATTTCTCCTTTGTAAACTCAGTAACGCTCAAGAAATCTTGTTGCAAGTGTTGGATAGAAGCTCCACTAAATGAATTAGTCATTTCCCCCATTCAGATTTCAATATTTAAAGTGAAATTGAATTTGAGGAAGCAAACAAATTCAGAGTTCAAGGAATTATAATCAACAATGATAACACTGTTGATTTTATAGAGAAATTGAGCTTGAATAGCTAAATTTTCAGAAATAGGAATCCTAGAACAAGTAACAAGTAGGATTCACTCAGAACAACAATTAGATTTGAAATTGAAGTGCGTAAATTGCACAACCTCAATTCAAAGTAAATATCAAAGAAAGGCTAGGGCAACAACAACAAGTAATAAGTCTGATCTCACAATTTCTTTTCCAGAAAAGAAATTGTCTCAGGATTTTTCACAAAACAGATAGAGTGTATTTAAACTGGAAATTGAAGAAACAAAAGTGAAGTCTAAGATCCTAAGCTCAATATGCTGAACAGAGCAAGTAGTTAGTATCAAAACACTGGAAAACATCAACCACAAAGATTATAGACAAGAAATCAAAGTATCTCAACATTTCCTCCATGAACAGACCTCGGAAGTTCCAGAAAATGAAAAATTCAATCTAATTCTAGTGATTTTTACTTAAAAACATAAATTAAAGCTGAAATTTACTTCACACAATGATTTCGAACCTTATTGAATCAACAATCAATGAAGATTTGATCAAATTCCACCGGATCACAAAGAATTTCTAGAATCAGAGCATGCAAGCAACAATTCTGTAGATTTGCTGAGATTAATCATGTTTATTGTTTGTGTTATAGCATAAACATTATCTGAATTAATAGAATAGATGAAGCCGAGCAGAAAATGGATGGATAAAATAGGTTTAAACCAGATTTGATGGATCAAAGCTCTGACAGTCGCAATGTCAGACTTCTGTCAGAAAATTGCAACTTTGAAAATGTGGCTGGATGATCCAATTTGCAGCTCTGATACCAATTTGTCAGGATTCAATTAGTGAATCCAGACTTTAATGTCAGCAATGGAGATTTATAGGAAGATTAGGGAAGAAAAAAGAAGAAGAGAGAGATCAGAATAGGGAGACAAAAATGTAGAGAGAGAGAATTCACCATAGTGAAATGTTTGATTAATTGCTAATAAACTATTACATCCACTTGACTAATAGTCACATACAACATACCAAGTACGGTCACATAAGCAACACTTAGGCATAGAAGCAACACTCAAAGTTACAACACAGTAACACAACAGAGTAACTAACTATAACTAACTCATACAAGGCATTCCTGACACATTGTGACCATAGCATATAAAGGTTCACTGTCATACTCAGCTTCTTCATAATCATCTCCCTTGCTACATGCGAAGAAAGATGGCTTATCATGGTCTAAATCCTGGTTCTGGTTTTCAGTTCTCAGAGTAAAATCTATCTAGCCATCTTAATTATTATCATTTATTGTAGAAACTTCTTAAGACACTAGCTAACTTTGTCCATTCCACTTCCTCCTCCCTTAACACTGCCATGAACCCAAAAGATTGGTTTATGATCTTAGTCTTTTTTCTTTGGATTTCAGAATGTGCAGATTTCCTATCCTTAATATTCCACTCAACCTCTACAACCTTATTCCTTCTCTCAAATCTTGCCTTGGCTAATCCCAGCATTCTTGTACAATCACTCTTACAGAGTGAGATGGAATAACTAAATTGAAGAAATAGAATTCCTAGAGCAATTAGGAACTATTGACTTTCAAGAAAAAACTTGTTGAAAGTGCACTGCTTAAATATAGTACAATCACTGTTATAGAGTAACTGAGTGATCAGGAAAGGCTAAGGCACAAAAGTTGCAAACCAAGTCTGAATCCATATTTAACAGAGAAATAGTTATGGTTCAGGACTTTGTACAAACAGTTGGAGTGTAGAATTCTAGAATGGAAAACAATAATATATGAACCTTGAACACAGATCACAGAATAAGATGAATGATGATAAGGTGGCAATACAAGTGAAATAAAAGAGAATTCAAGTGTAGAAATTGGAAATTTTATCATAGTTGCATCAATAATTCTTAGTATGAGCAAACCAAAAATTTTAACCTAATTTTTGTGATTTTCAATTAAAAACTGAAATCGATAACTAATCTAGTAATCTGTAGCCTAATCAGTCCACTGGAATCTAACAACACTGGAGACAATGGAATTTAAGTCAAATTATGGCTCAGTTGCAGTGCATACTCAAAAAAACAGAGCATCCGAGAAATTCTCTAGATCTGGTGTGTTTAATCTTGTTTTTTGTTGTTTATGGATGTAACATGATTGATTTAGAAAAATGATTCCGAACAGAAAATAGATGCTTCAAACTGTGGTTTAGGAGCAGTGTTGTCCCAATATGATAGGCCTCTTGCATATTTTAGCAAAGCTATTGGCCCTAAAGCTATGTGATGTCAACTTACGAGGTATAACCAATGGCGATTGTGCCTGTAGTTCAGGGCTTCTTACTTAATTGGAAGGTATCTTGTTATAAAAAGTGACCATAGGGCTATAATATATTTTAATGGAGCAGAAAGTTAGCAAACATCGCTCAATAACAGTTGGGCTTTAATTATACCATTGTTTTCAAGAAAGAGATCGACAATTCTGCAGCTGGTAGCTTATCACGGAGATGTGAAGTTGCTACATCCATAATCCGTGGGGATTGGGGACATGGATGTTTTTAAGGAGGGAGAAATGTGTCGGGTATGTCTTGTATGAGTTAGTTAATTTATGTTGTTGTGCTATGTTTGTTTCTGCTTGTTATCTAGTGTGGGAATGTCTACTGTTACTTTGTATGCTGTTTTTTTTCACTATAAATAGACAAGTGGATGTAGGTGATACATGGGTGAGTGCACATTACACGTCGCTATTTAAAAATAAGGAAAAAGAAAAAAAAGACTGTGACAATGTAAGAAGAGAGAGATGGAGAAAGATACACTTAATTGAGATAAAGAAGAGAATGATGAAGAGGAGATTGATGAGGATAAGAGATAATGAGACTTACAAAGAAATGTGAACACAAAGGCAAGAGGAGGCAGCTGCTTTATATATATATATATTTTTCCTTTAAAATAAATACATCTTATTTCCAACTCTGGTCACCAGTTGGGAGATTTTCATCGATTGTATCACTCAGGAAAAACATGCTGAGTCTTGGCAAACCAGAACACCAGCCCCGCTACTTTGGCAGTTGTTGATTCCCCAAGGGCATCACTACTTCTTAATTTGTTTTTGTATGGGTTTAAATATCTTAACTGCACGAACTTACTAATGTGATATATCTTCTATAATAGAAGTTTTTATTGGAATGCATGCAATTGATGCCCATGATATCCCTAAACTGTTATCCACTTCGCTTATTATCAGTATATATTAAACATTTTAACTGACCATTAAGGAAACAAAGAAAAGGTGCATTGAAAAACAGGCAGCATATTGTAGAATGCCACCATTGGAAACCTAAGAATTTTTCAATATACAGGATATGGATTAACCAAGAACCTAGTGGTAATTACCTTTGCTTAATTGACTACAACTTTGGATATTCAGAGAAAGTATACTCCCTTCATCCGCTAAAGGAGGTCTAAAGTACAGTCCAGCACACACGTTAAGAGGAAGAAAGAGTATAAGAGGAAATTAAGGTAATTTTGTATATATTTTAGTTAGCAAAGACAAAAAAATTATATAAAAAGAAAAGATGTGGAGTAACAAAATTACAAATAGAAATTCTGTTGATCAAAAATGATGGACAATAAACATGATAAACAATATTTAGCACAAAGTCAAAGAAATTCACCAAAATAAATACTCCATACGCTGCTTACCTTCAAAAGTAATTCAGTTACAGAAACTGACAAAAATCTTGCCATGTTAGCAACAACCATCCATTTTCCTCTGCCGGACTTCCCAGAACTTCGAGATTTCCGTGATTTGATTTTCTGAAAGCTTTTATTGGAGGATCTCAAAACAACTTCCAAATCACAGATTAAAATCTGTAGTTTTGGATCCCTAGAAAGAAAACCAACCCCAAGTTTAACCAAGGACTGCCGTAAGCTTAGTCTGATTTCACCAACAGATACATATTCAACAGCACCCTGCAAATTATCCAGTTAAAAATATCTAGTTTAATTGTGGGGAACCATCAAAGACAACATATCTATACTTGGCACGTGGTTCACTCTCCTCCTTATCAAAACAACATAATCTTCAGATTGAGTTGTTCGAGGCTCATAATGAAGATTCTATTATCGTCATCAAATCTAAGAAAATGACAAAAGATGAAACTGTAATGTTCTTGAGCATTAGATCAGAGATATGGCCATATCTTTATGTTCCTCCAAAGTTCCATACTATCATTAGCTTCAAAACAATTTCATTCTATTATAAGGAAACTATTCAATCATGAACAAAGAATTTAGTACAGCACTAGGCACTCTTAAAATTATATGTGAAATTGTAAATGAAAGGTTATATGTGAAATTGTAAATGAAAGGTTATATCAAGTTCACACTCTGAAAGTTGTGGCTGTGGGTGCGGCGTGATCAACATATACTTGTATGTCCATAAACTGTATAGGTGACCGACTTGCGCTGAACTAGTAAATTGAGTGATAGAGAAATTAACTAACCTTTCTGAACTTCACAACCACATCCCTCAGACATTTCCATCCACCAACTCGGAATTCAACAGATGCCCCTAAGATACGGCTTAGAATCCAGGCCAGCAATCTCGATGCAAATCTGAGAGCAATTTATAATCACCGTCTTCAATCATGAGGCATAAACTCATTAAGCATAGCATATAATTCAATATCACTGACACTCTTCATCATAATAACATTGACCACAATAAAAAGAACCCTTGAAGTATACCCTGGTAGTGGTAGAATGTTAAAAGAAAAAAGATGATGGTAGCCAAAGACCATTAATGATGTAAAGTTACAGTCTTAATTTCGCATATCATAATGTCGCGTATTATACGAAAGAAGTGTGATCACAAAGATATAACCAGCCAATAAAGTAGTGCAAATTTGTATTGAAAGTTAGCAGCATGCCTCATCCAAGTCATCAGAAATGTATTCTGGATGCTGCAAATACGCATCAACAATTTTCAGAGAGAAACAAGGAATTGGGAGGTTTTCTTAGCCTTTCTTAGAGAGAGAGGAGGAAGGGGGTCGGCCAAGGTCACAAGGCCTTAAGTCATTTCATTAGATATAAGTAGAGTATAGAAAACAAAAACGGGTACAGAATGAAGCCTCCAAAGTGTGCCTTGACGACCTTAAAAAGGGTATACAACGCCAATTCTTCTCACACTTCAAAGGCTGATAGACAGCGAATCAAAGAGGAAAACTGACTAAAAAGCATCCGAATTTCAGGCAAAGCGAATAAGAGCATTAATATTATAAACTGAACTTCAATATATGAGACTTACTTAGCACTGCATGATCATATATTTTTCACCTATCCGGAGAAGAGTAGTACTAGGTCTTATACAAATAATGGTTTAATCTTTTTGTCTCTGAATACTGAGATTAAAAAGTTGACAGATACTGCAATACAGTCCAAGTGGACATATGATTATCCCAAGAGAGTTATAAGGAATATATGCCAATACGGATGAAATTGAAATCCCGAAATATATTCATAATCAGCACTAATCCACCAGCTTACAAACAATCAATACTTCCTCCACTCAAAAATAAGGGAAACAATCATCACTTTAGTATGTCCTGAAATTAGAGAAGCATTTATGACGTTGACTATAAAATAATGATACTTCTAACATGGCATTACATATATTTCAAATATTAGAAGTAGAAAATTTGGATTACCTTCAAACCAATATTTTAGAAATATCTCCATTTTTTTAATAGGTGGACTTCGTCTTACCACTTCCACATCTTTAAAATCTGATGGAGTCATGTATTACTATGTACATTATCAATGTCCCGCAAACAATTCTCAATTTATCCTACTGTAAGATCTCTATGTCAACTCCCTCATCAGACCTTAAACTGACCATGCTACATAAATGTTGGGACAGCAACATGTCCTAGGCACCTCGTCGCCAACATACAATAAAGATAGTTTACATATTTAACAATCAATGATCCTCAATCAATTTATGCTTCATCATTAGATTCATTTTGACATCACCCCTTATAAATAGCTTCCAAACATAGTTCACAGTGTCTACACTCTCAAAGTGGTTATACAAAGAAGGTAACAATACTAACAACAATAATGTGATTCCTTCATCAGTTTCTAAATCTGTACTCTACAACTCAATTATGATGGAGTTGAACTACGTTGCCACGTTGAGTGTTACAGAATAGGAGCCATGGATTTCATTAGTGCTTCTTGCACACATCACTTGAAAGACACTACTGTGTTGCGGAAAGAGCCAATTCCTTGTAACTGTTTGATTACTTCGGCAGTGCTTTATCAAGTTCCTCCTCCTAGTTTTGATAGAGAGTATGGACATTGGATTCCTCAAAGATTTTTTCATGTCAACTCTTTTTTGATTATCTACTTTGTATTCATTCTTCTGTCAATTTTCCTCCTGATTATTTTATTCCAAAGGCTAAGTTTTCGTCAAGCATTTGTCCGGACACAGTTCTTAATAATCTTAATATCACTGAGCTGTATACCACTCAAGTGCTTATGTCCATATATGTTCGTAATGTGCAGGAAATCAATCAATTCCCCAAGCAGATCTCTTTATTTGTCAAACTACGGTGCAGAGTTCAAGGAATAATCTTTTTCGGGCTTCTGAGGAATTGGGTTTCATCGTATTCATCAGAGGGTTTTTTCCAGATAAGATTTATAAGTTTCTGGAGGAAAAATATGCTAGGATTTTTTAGAGATGTGGTTATTTTGCTATTTTATAGGTTATTTGGACAGAGAGAAATGGCAAACTGTGCCTTTTCGTCTTCTTTAAGATACATTTCTTTTTCTACCACCTTTGAGGATATTAGCTTTGGCAGCCTTTTAAAGGACTGGTTTTTTTGGACATCCATAGAGATCAGACAGCTTTTGTTTATAAGATAACCTTTGTGTTTCTCTTTTCAGACTCCTCCTTTATATTATGATTGCTTCTTAACGGAAATTCTCCTTTTATACTTTCAATTTTAGAATAAGACTATTTGATGTGGAGCAAGAAATAAAATTCCTTGTTTTATATTATTTTGTATTATTAATCGGATATAAATCCTTCTATTTTAATCAATAGTTATTATATTTATTAGGAATATTCTAGAATTTAGGGATTTGTTGTTGAGATATTTTTAGAATCTTCTATTAGAGAGATTTTAGGGATTTGCTATTGAGATATTTTAGGGATATTTTCTTGAAGGTTAAGTTGTATTACTACTATATAGTGAGATGTAATCCTTCAACATTATTATGAAAAATTGAATTATGAATTCAATTATCGTGTTTTGTGGGTTGTTGCCCTAATTATCTATCTTTGATCCCTTCTCTTTTCTTCTCTCGTTCCCTCCTACATCACTATAACACTATTATGAAGAAATAAATAATAACTAAACAATGTAAAAGGTTCAGGCTTCTGAAATTTTCTACTCTTCCACCCAGAGAATCTCCCCACTAGCATCCACACCCATTCTTTCACACAAAATATTTCAAACTTGCCACTAGGACAACACACGTTATTACTGGTGGTTCTTGTTACAAACTAATATAGCTGGAGCAAATGTCTATTCTCACAAACGACGCTTCAAACTTGTACAACTGCAAGATTTCTTAAGTACACCAAATGGTCTTTACTATTCGCTCTTAATTTAACATCAATAAAGTTTCATCAATCAAAAGAATAGGAACAAATATGAATGAGCATTCACTTATGACCAGGATGTTATTAATTACTCATAACTAAAGTTTACTGTTTACGTCAACCCAAAAATACATACAATGATAACAGGCCATCTATAACACTTAACCACAGATTTCCAAAGTAAAATTTAACTCATGTACACATACACACGTACATATACACATCACGAGAATATATGGTACTAACATGAACAGCAGCCAGCATATGATGGAAATGGAAAGAAACCCAAATAGGAATTTGACTGGAGAGGCCGCCATTTGCGTTTGGATTGACCCGGAATATGAAATCAAGTATTCCACAATTACAGGCCGAGTCAGCTGTAACTCGGCCGAGTTGGTCCGTTGTTGGTTATATTGTGTATCTGCGATTGTTACCGAACAACTCTTTCTCGAACTCGGCTACATCGGCTGAATCATGCTTCAAATCGAAACAATAACAAACAAAACCCAAGGTTTCTGAATTCTTGGATCTAAACATCATGTAATCCCAAACATCTCCAAATCAATAAGCAACATTTCGACTTTATTTACTCCGAATCTTACTGTCTTCTGCCTCCGGCGGAACTCCTGTGATCTCGGACTCGATGCTTGCTCTCTCTCCCTCTGGTCGCTTCTCTGTCTACTGCTAGCAGTCGCAGGGTCAGCCGCGCTTAAAAATGCCTAGATCAGTCAATAACTTGTTATTACTACTCCCTCTATCTTTTCCCAAGAACAAGTCCGCTCCGTTGAAATTTATATCTATTGGTTTTATAAAATTATTACTTAATTGGTATTTACTTATGTTGTTTTAACTTTTTAGCGCATAAATAATTACTTAGAACTTTTACCATGTATTTCTATCCATTGACCGCTGTGAATCGTGTATTCTTTTTTTCAATTATCATAAAATATTTTATGTGTACTTTTTATATATGTTAAATATTTTATTTATAATTATTATTTAAAATTTTTTAATTTTTTGAAAATAAAATAAAATATTTAATATGTATAAAAATGCACATAAAGAGATAAAAGAAAATCATGTCCTTTTAGTCATTCTCATAATCAAATGATTATTGGGACATCTTTCACCACCTAATGCTACGAAAAGAAATCATTATCTCCTTCAATAAAAAGGAAAATATAAAGGGACAAAAAAAATTCTCAACCAAGATGAACTCAAAGACCAAAACAAAAGTCTAAGGCAAAGAAGATAAGACATTTTAAGACCAAAAGAAAAGCCAAAGCGAAGAAAAAGATGTGATGTGTTTTTGTTGTGAGCTATCTAAGCATTTGACTACGCAAATGATCTTGGGGCAATTTTGCGATAATTGTTTTAGGATCATTGTACTACGCAAATGATTATGACACAATTTCAAGTTTAACTTTTTAAAATTGCAACTATCGTAATCATTTTATTGTGTCAATGGTTTCGGTACACCTTTTTGTTACAAACTATCCAAATCATTTAATTACGCAAATGATCATGAGACAACTTCACAACACTTTGTTTCAAGGTCATCTTACAGATGAACTTGATACATTTTCAAACTTGACTTTTCAAAACTTCGTTCATCAATATCATTTAACTATGCAAAAGATCTTGTCGACCTTTGTCTTGATTACCATTCAACTACGCAAATGGTTTTAACAAAGTTTTTTCAACTTTGTGTTTGAGATTGTCTTACTACACAGATGATCTCAACATAACTTAGAAACTTGTGAATTTGGATTTTACGTTTATCAAGATCATTCAATTGTGTAAATGATTTTGAGATAACATTTTCTTTAAACAGTTTGATCATTCAACTACGCAAATGATCTCAACTTGTTTTTGTTATTACAACAATCAAGTCTCGATCATCCAACTACGCAAGTGAACTTAATGCGATTTCTCAGATAATTGTTGCCAAGATCATTCAACAACGCAAATAATCTTTGGCACCAAAATCAGGGAGTAGGGTTGTCTACATCTCTATTATAATTGTTCCACTTCAAAAATGATTATAATAGATGAAGGTGTCTATGTTTTTATCATAATCACTCTACTTTCTACTTTGCAAAATGATCATGATAAAGAGAGCCAGTTGTAGACACCCTAATTTTTTATTTTATTTATAGTTCAATTTTAATTTTATGTTTGAAAGATAAAAGGAAAGAAAGAAAGAAAAAGAAGTAATAATAATGAAATAAAATTGGTATGTTTCTAATATGACATTTTGTTTCTTTTGTTGTAGACTCAATAAAAGAAGTAAGGTATTAAAAGCCCAAAATAAGGAGTAAAAGATGGAGCAAACGAGGACTATTGGATTAAAATGAAGATCAAAGGTCAAGATTGATGACTACATTTCAAGATGAGATCAATCTCATCCATCAAATTCAAGACAAGATCCAAGGGCCAAGAAACTCTCCTCTCCTCCAAGACATCTTTTGAGATTTTGTTCTATAAATCTATAAATCTATAAATATCATTTAATAGCTTATTTGTAAGAGGGAGAGAGTTTTAGAGAGAGAGAAATCTAGAGAAAAAATAATTTAGAGAGAGAAAACAAATAATATATATATATATATATATATGTATGTATGTATGTATATGTATATATTGTAATTGTATTGAAGATTTGAAGATTAAAATTATAGATCCATCAATTATCAAGTAATAAAAGCTCAATTCAATGTATATTTGTGTTGATTTAAACTTATTCCCTCTCCCTCTCTCTAATTAGTGTCACCAAGTAGTGTTAAGCTAATTAATAGTTAAACCCCAAAATTAACATTCAAATTAATATATGATGTGCATTTGATATCATTAAACTTATGTTTGATTTATTTTCTATTTTTTGAATTTTATTTTATTTATTCACATTATTTTTCTCTCTCAATTATTTCTACAAAAGTACTCAATATACTACTTTATATATTTTGTAATAATTATAATATGGGTACAAAATATTTTTGTAAATATTTTAAATATACTTTTTGAATTTTGACTTTTTTGGTTAATTTTGACCATTAAAATAGTTTAAATTGGTGTTTTTACACTTAAGTAACATAGTATAAATATGTATATATGTATATATATGTATAAAAATGAGGTTTCTTAATTTTAAAAGCATTTTTAATATTTTTTTAATTATTATGGAATTTATTAAATTATGTATATTGTTGTAGATATTTAAATTTGTTAATGTAAGCATGTTTAGAATTTAAGTGTGAATAGATGTAACGTATTTAGTGGCCAAACTTTGCATGTGTTAGATGAGATAATTGATGTAGATAATTGTGAATATTTGGGTGATTATGCATACTTTAATAGTTATAATGGTGTTGTTAGAAGAAAATAAGCAAAAGTTTTTGTAGAAGAGGAGGGGGGAGTCGAATACAAACACTGCAACTTTTTCGTTCTTTAAAAACTTGACAAACACAAACTGAAAAAACTACAATATCCAGAAAAACAATAAAGATATTTAATATGAATATACAAAAATTCAAGTTAAAATAGTTGAATTATAATTTGTGTTTTTCTGGAAATCTGTATAATCACAAAATAATTAAACAACTACAAATCTGTAAAAGTTTACAACTTCTTTTCTCACACACTATCTACATTTTTCTCTCTGAATATTTCTCATGAACTATTATAGAGCTTCTTTTCTAGTTTTTAAAAATTAGGTGGTTTTGTGTAGCAACTCATACATATATAGGAGAATAGATTTAGAACTCATATGCAAAACATGCTTCTTTTTCAACGTAGCCGTAATATGTCCTGTCATTGTCCTTTCGAAGATATACATGTCATACCGCTATAGGTTGTTGTTACTTCTGTTTATGTTCTTGTTCTCCATGCGTTTCAGGTACAAAATTTGTTATTGGACCACCATATCTCAAGGAATATTTTCTCAGTTATACCCCTTACTTCTTAACCAAGTATTAATGATTTGCATGTAAATTCTGATAACGAGTGGGTTAGGTCATAACCATCTCCTAATGATAAGCCTTGATGTTGACTTAATTAGTGTTTTTAGATCCCCTAATGACAAGCAATGATCAAGTCTGCCCTGATGGAGACTTGTTCAGTGTTTCACTATTCACTGATGCTAATCCTTGATGTAGAATTAGATGAGTGTTTCTTGATCCCCTGATTTTGACACCCACTTGTATCCACTGATGACATTCACTGATGCAGTGTTTAACATATTCCCTGATGATTCCCCTGACGAGTTTATTCACCTATGCTATCCCCCGATACAGTATTTGGGCTTCCCTAACGAGTTGATCTTTCGATGTCATCCCCTGATGCAGTATTTTAGGCTTCCCGTGACAGGTTTTTCACTGATACCTTTTCAAATACTATCACCTTTATCCACTAATGCTCTGTTGTCTTTTACTGGAACGCCTGATGTGTGGAATACTTGAACGTTAAGAACAACAAACATCTCCTAACACTATCAAGTCCTTTTTAATTATCCACTGATGTCTTGCCTAGTGCAGTTAAGGCGATCCTCTGACGAATTGAGTTGTCCATCATTAAATGCTTTTATGCAAATATACTAAGGTTTATAGAATAGCTTTAGTATTTACAAATGCACTATTATTAACTAACATTTAAATCATCATCAACATCATTTATACCTAACAATCTCCTCCTATTTATGATTATTAGTTTGATAACCATAAATCTAATTGGTACATTGATGATGATGTCAAAACCAAAACTATACAAGTTCAAAAATAAGAAATGCAATTGCATTGATTTAATTGTATTTATACAAGTTGAAAGAATAACAGTATACAAGTGTTTACAATCTATTACAATATTTACACTTTAGACTTCATGATTCACCATTTGTTGAGCAGAAAAAAAGGGCAATGAATGACTTGATTCAATCGGTTGTAAGTCATTTCCAAGGCCTTGTCTTCTCTAATCTGGATTTTGATATGGAATCCTAAGTCTATTGTCTTCCCCTCTCGCCTTCAATTGCTCTAGCTTCTTTTGAAGTAGTCTTCTAAAGTTGACAATGTTGACATTCCTGTTGGATTCCAAAGCTTCAAGGACAGACTCAAACTCTTGCAAGTTAGTTGCAGCAAGTTGTGACCAGTAAAATGTGACTTTTGAATTTTTGAACTCCATGCCCATGGAATTTGTGATTATCTTTGGATATTCTTTATATCATTTTACTGGGGGAACATCCCTTACAACTGCTGAGTTCCCATCATTAGCTTTGGTTTCCTCAATCTCCTTCAATACCTTCTTTACAAGCAGGGTTCTGAACTTGATGACATGTTCATTTTTGTGATAAGCAATTTGGCTTAAAACATGCATCGTCTCCTCTAGGTCAAGCTTATCAACTTCATTAGTCCTTATATTCTTCTCTTGCCCATCAACAGTTGTGTAGTATAGCTTCAAAGGTTTCTCCATGGTTGTGGGCAAGTTTCTGTTGTCGTTGATAGCTTTCCTCAACTTCTTAATTACCCCCCCCCCCCCCTGAAGTCTCTATTTAATACTATTGTGTTTGGCACTATTTTCTTGATAAGTGTTAGTTGCTGAGCATCCATTCTCCTTAACCAGTCAAGCGTTACTATGAACTCTGACCTACTTTTCATCAGGATGACAATTATTTTTTCTTTGTTTCTCTTTACCTTGACATTTATGCTTTTTATGGAGTGCATAAATGTCAAGCTCTTTTGTCTCTCTTAGAGTTTCAGCAATAGTGAGTACTCCATATGTTACAGGAGTTAGAGCTTGATCTTTAACTTTAGATGACTCGGGTTTGGTAACATCAGGGGATGTTGAATTTTTTTTTTATCCCCTGATGCACGTTTAGGGGGCTTAGATTGCTTGGGTTGAGTTTTCCTAAAGGTTCTTGGCTTGACACTTCTTTTCTTCTTCTTTCTTCTCCTTCTCTATAACTATCTCCTTCTCCTGTTGAACTTGATGTGCATAGAGTACATCATGTTAGGTTTTATTAACATTTGATGATGATTGTCTTTAGAATACTTAGAAATACAAATGTACAGAAAAGTGTTGGTTTGTAACACTTTAGTTTTGTAGCTAGCAGTAGTATCTCTTGTTTGTAATTTAGTCATTATAATAAAGAGATAGGTTCATTACTTTTGTATGTACTGCTGGAATACTCGTTGAGTTTGTTCAACAAGTTGTTTAAGTTAATTAGTCCTTCGGAGATTGATTTTGGCTTGTCGGAGATTAAGGGAAAAGTCCATCAGAGATTAAAATTTTGTTCATCAGAGATTGGACTTTGCCCATCGGAGATTGAAGAATCCTTCATCGGAGATTAAAATGTTTTGTTCATCGGAGATTGAAGGATTGGTCATCGGAGATTAAAGCTTACGTCATCGGGGATTGTAATAAAGAGTCAGAGATTAATGCTGACGTCATCAGAGATTAAAACAATACCTCGGAGATTAAATGCTGACATCACCAGAGACTAAAGCCAAAGCATCGGAGATTACTCGAAGTAAAGCATCGGATATTACACGAAGTAAAGCATCAGAGATTACACGTTGTAAAGCATCGAAGATTACTCGAAGTGATCAGGGACTAATTAAAGAAGCTATCGGAGATTAGTCGAGGACTTAATCGCTAATGGAGTTAGAGTTCAAATCAAAGAAGGAAAGTCTTCCATGAACACGTAGACTTTATTGAAGACGTAGCTGACAAGGAAACTTGTTAGAAATCTTTCAATTGGAAAGATTGTATTTGATTTGAATTAGGAAGCTAGGTTTTTGAAAACTTAGTTTTAGAAGCTGTAATTATAAATTACAGAATTGTAATTCGAAGCTGTGTATGTCTGTATAGATAGAGAGAATTGAAAGTGTTATATTTTTCTATATACACAGAATAGAAGCTGACGATCAAAGCTTGTTTTTGATTGTTAGAAAACTTGTAATCAATTGTTAAATCAATAAAAACAATTGTTTATAAAGTTTTGATCTTGTTCTTTATATTCCGCAGAAAGTTAATTTCTTAAAGAACAGGAATTCGGAAAAAGTTGTAAGAACTTGTATTCAACCCCCCTTCTACAAGTTCTAGGCCATCTCACTGGGAAAACACATCAGCTTCCACCAATTTCTTGTCTTAAGGAAAAACAAACTCCATTTTCCTATTAATTAGGGTTTCAACTAGTATTGGAAAGTGTGTTATCTTCATGGTTGTTTTCCCAGTGAGATAGCTGAGAACTTGTAGAAGGGGGGGGGGGGGGGGGGGGGGGG
>CM025782.1:2104717-2144531 GCA_014636745.2 Centella asiatica
GGGGGGGGGGGGGGGGGGGGGGGTTGAATACAAGTTCTTTGAAACCTTTTCGATTACTTGTTCTTCAAGAAATTAATTATAACTTGCGAAAATAAAGAACAAGAACTCGAATCAATTTATAAACAATTGCTTGTATTGATTTTAACAATTGAATACAAATTCTAACAATCACAACAATGTGATCGTCAGCTTCTTTTCTATTCTGTATAGTAAAGATACAAAACTATGAATTCTATACAGCTTCGAATTACAATACTTGTGAAACTAATTACAGCTTCTCTAAAAACTGAATTCTCAATTTTCCTATTCTGAATCAATTCTGATTCAGCTTCCTTATTCGAATTAAATGCAATCTTTCCTTTTTGATAGGAACAGATTTCTGGCTTGTTTCCTTACCAGCTACGTCTTCAATAATATCTTGATTTACGTGGAAGACAATCCTTATTTAATTCGAACACTGTATCTTATCAGGAAATAAATCACGATTAGTCCTTGACGCTTCATCTTTAGTCTCTGGTAACGTCATCAATTAGTCTCTGGTGCTTTTAGTCCCTAATGACGTCAGATTATGTAGTCTCCGATAGAGTTATTTAGTCTTCGATGCTTTAAGGCTCAGTCTCTGATGATGTCAGCTTAGTCTCTAATGCTTTTAACCTTAGTCTCCGATGACGTAAGCTTTATTCTCTAACTCTTTTAGACTTAGTCTTTAATGACGTAAGCCTTAGTCTCCGATAGACAAAACTAGTCTCTGATAGATAAAATCCTTAGTCTCTGACAAGTTTTCCTAGTCTCCGACAAGCCTTTTTGTAAACTCCAACGGATCAAATACACATTTTGACTTGCTGAAGCTTTGATACTCCATTCCAGCAGTTACTTACAAATAAGAAATAATTATATCTCTTTACAAAGAATGAATGAATTACAATCAAAGAGATAACTACTGGCTACAAAACTTCAGTGTTACTAATTAATACTTTCTATAGATTTGTACTCTAAGTAATCTAAAGACAATCATCATCAAATGTTCTAAAACCTAACAATCTCCCCCTAATTATGAATATCAGAATGATAAGCATAATTTCAAGGTTGAAGATGATGTCAAAACTCAACATTACAATTACTTAGAAAAAGAATAAAGAATTGCTAACTACAAATGTATTCTGAACTAAGATCTTTGATCTGTTGTTCAGCTTCCACTAAGACTCAGGTTTAAATCCTATAAGTCTGGCTCCAAAAATAAAAATTACAGCTTATTTCAACAAACAACATACCTTCCAACACAACAGCTTTACCTTATATTTTTTCTCAGCAACTCCAGCCTGTCTTTCAATAACTTTTTCAGAACCAATTCAATTTCTTCTTCAGCATCCTTGAGTAGACTGATAAAACCTTCAATATGTCTCTCACTGACACTGTTGATATCTCTGTTGTAGTTGAAGAAGACCTTCTCTCCATGAAAATTCTCATACCATAATCCAAGAAGCTTAGGATTAGCTTCTGGCACTGTATCCACCTTATGTTTCACCTTCATCACCTTTTGAATCTGGCTTCGAAAATCCATGTTGAGATCAGAAGTCTTAAGCACGACAGTCAGCAACCACTTCAGATTTTATTTGGTTTGTCCCTCCAAGGCTGGCTTCTCAAATTTCAAAGACTCTCCATCTTTTAAAAAGACATGAAGAAGTTCTTTGTTATTCTTACCCTTGATCAGATCAATTTTCTTTGTACTTTTCTTCAGAGCTTTGATGATTTCTTCTGTGCTAGCCATTTTAACCTTATAAGACTTCCTTGATGGAACTGTTCGTGGCTTTGTTGGTCCACTCACAGCCACTAAGGCAGCCTCGGTTGGCCTTGGAGATTCTTGAGAGGTAAGCTTCTTGATAGATGCTTTGATCACAAGTTTCTTTGTAGATTCCTAGACCAAAGTTATTCTTCTTGATTTCTTCTCTGCCTCTTCCATCTCCTTATTTTTCTTCTTGGTTATGGCTGCTTTCTGTGCACTTGATCTCCTTGTTGAGATTTCTTCTTCTTTGCCTCCTCCCTTTCTGCTGCCATGTCCTTCTCCTCTTGTAATTTTTGAGCTAATAGTGCATCAACTTCTATTAGTTTCTGTTCTTGAGGATAGACCAACTCCACTTTCCCATCCACTATCAGTTCAACTGGAGTGGAAAAGTGAACTATCTTCATGGCATCCCCCAATAGCTTGGGTTGTCCTGGTTGAGTTGAGATTTGCTTCTTTGGTTCCTCAACCATGAACCCCTTGCCTTTGTCTTTTGATGTGCTTGGGACTATTGCAATGGAAGGAGGAGATGTTTCTGTTGTTGTTGTTGTTGTTGTTGTTGTTGTTGTTGGAAGTTGTATTGTTGTTGCTTTTGTTGTTCCTTCAAGATCCGAATGTTTCTTTAGGATCCTGTCCAACATTGCTTGTAATTCTGCATCAAGGACAGGACTAGACTTTTGTTTTTGTACAGGAACATTGGATGGACCACTCTCCCCTTTTTTGACATTAGCATCTTTGGGTTTAGAGGAAGTGGCCAGATTTGGAATTGCCTGCATCAGTAGCTGTTCCATTCGGTTTTGTTTTTGGATCAAGAGTTGGATGTTTGCTTTTAGGGCTTGAAGTCGACTGTCAGTCTTGGACTTGTCTTTGATAAGTGTATCAATTGAAGTTATAGTCCTCCTTGGTAAGTGTCCTTCATAGCACCTCCTGATCTTGTCTGTCTCCAACTCCATCCTTTCTTCCATTCGTTTGACTACACCATTTATGTTAGTAACCAAGAAGTGGTGAAACATTGTATATTTCATATCCACCTTGGTTACTTCTTCAAGAATGTCTTTAATTGATGGTGCAGCTGTAGTTGACCCTACATTGGTCAAATAATCATGCCTTAAATGGTCGGCTGCTTCCTCCAGAGTATTTGAGCATGTGGCATCAAGCCATTCATCAACATTTTCCTCTGTAGGTTCTTCAGGCATAGGTTCATCTGTAAGACGTGTCTTCAATGCAGACAGATGATGTTGTCTTTGTTGTAGACCATATAAAATCTCAAAGTCTGCATTGGACATTTCATATATTATATTTAATGTTGCATCCCCTGTGCTTGAACTTGTCCCAGTTTCTTCTAGGGAGCAGAAGAAACTTAAGCTTCTTGTGAGCTGGTTTCAACAGGTTATAAAAAGTCATCTGCTGAAACTTTCTCTCTTTTATTTTGTTCAAGGATTTCATCCTTGCTCACACCCTCTCCTTTTGCCTGGGGTTGCGCACCCAGCTTCTCTTGCTCTCCTCTTTCCAAGCTTTCTAAAGCTTGACTCTGTTAGGTCCTAAAGGGTAAAAATATTAGAGGGGGGGGGGGGTTGAATAGTATTTTTCAAAAATTAAGTCTTACTTAGAAAACTTTACTGAATTAAAACACTTCATGCTTATAAAAGAGTTTCTTATGTTTTCAAAGAGTTTAGCAGCGTAATTTGTTTAAGCAAAGTACCCCTTAGTTTTTGTAGCAAAAGTTAATGGCTAGAAGTAGCAAAGATAGTAAGTCTTTGCTGAAAGAGTTCAGCAGGACTAAAGCAAAGCACAGCAAAACAGATAAGCAATATAAAAGATAAACAGGAGTAGAGATAGAATTTTTATAGTGGTTCAGAATAATCCTACTCCACTCTTCTTCTCTTTTACTTGAGAAGGCTATCACTAGAACTTTTGTTCACACAGAACAATCAGCAGGAGGACACTTAGTCCAATTTACAATAGGTCAGTTAGACCAACTTAGCAGGAGGACACTTAGTCCAATTTTGTCACACAGACACTAAGCAGATTTGAGAAAATCTTGCTTGCTATCTTCAAGTAGATTGCTCCTTAGTTGAGCAGATAGATAGCACTTGTTCAAGCTTTATGATGTCTTGCTGTAGTCTTTAAGATGTCAGAGAGTTTTGTTCAGTTGGAGGTAGTTGGTTAGTCATAAATGAAATTTATGACTTCTCCAAAGAATCCATCCGTTGGGAATTTGAAATAGATCCGTTGGAGTGTACTGTCCTTTATGTGACTTGTACCTTTACAACAGTCCTTGCTTAGTTCAAAAAGGTTAGCCGTTATTCTGTCTTCTAGTGCCCTTCAGAAGAGTTTCCTAGAAGTTGACTAAGCAGGGGTTAACATAACTTTTTTGGCAATCTTTACTTTGATAAGCAAACGATCTTGCTTACTTAAGTCCTTGCTTATTTCCATTCTAAGCAGGACTATACTTGGAATATTTCTTGCATCTTCAGTAACCTTCTTTAGCAGACTTCAATGGTGATCAAAACTCCTTGCTTAACTAAGTAGTATATCCACCTACCAAGTTGGATATTTTTCTAAGTCCTTTTACAACATTTAAGCAAGGACTATATTACATCATCAATTCTTATATTCTAAATAATGAATAAACGTTTAAGCAAAGATTATATAAGCAGGGGTGCAACAACAATCTCCCCATAATTGATGATGTCAAAACGAGTTATTTTGATCACCACAGCAAGAACCAAAAAGAATTTCATTTTATTTCAGATTGTTCAAGTTTACAAGATAAAATGAAATTACAAAAATAAAATTACAATAATACTTCATTTTGCAGATTCTTCTGAACTCTGCTGATCTTCGCCTTTACCAAACTTCAGCAGGTCTTGCCTTCGCCTTTTCTCTGCTGCCTTTTTCTCTCTTTTCCTTGCCTCCTTTTCTTCCTTCCTCCTTTGCATCTTTTCTTTCTTTCTGTCATACTCCAGCTGCATTTCCTGTACCCTGAGTCGCTTCATTTCCACCTCGTACTGCTTGATTCTTGATTCTGATTCCTTGATGCTTGCTATCAGCTTGAGACTTTCAGCAGGCACTGACTTCATTGATATGATATCAGCTTCTTCAAGGGCCTTCTGAAGTCTCATGTACGGGGATGGATTCATAATCTGGACAGCAGACTCGGGAATATGTTTGGGAAGTCTTTTTCTTCTTGGTACAGCAACTGGAGCAGCAGCAGGAGTGATTTCAGCAGGAAGATCAGCAGGAGTAGGTACTTCAGCAGAAGTAGGTAATTCTTGCTGTGCCTCATACCTCTCTCCCCCTTTTTGATATCATCAACCATGATAGGGAGGATGTCAATTAGCTTATTCATCGTCTGCTGAAGTTTTTCAAGCTTATGCTCCATCTTAGTTAGTCTGGAGGCTAAGGTAGGATCAGCAGAGGTTTCGACAGCAGGAGTGCTCACAACAGGAAGTCTTGCTAAAACTTGTGCCAGTTGGGCTTCGAGTTTAGCAAGCTTCTGTGAAGTAGGAGAAACCTTGCTGACAGCAGATTGAGGGTCGGATCCAGTAGGTTTTTCAGAATGTGCTTCTTCATCAGCAGGGGTGTCCTTGAGCTTCCCCTCAATTGCTAGCGTCTCAACAGATGACTCAGCAGGAGTGGGCTCCCCCTTGGTTAGTACCCTTGTTGGAGAAAGGTTGCTGGGTCCTTCTTGGATGTTCTCAGCAAGGTACACCTTGGGATCCAAGCCAGCGACAAGAGCATCTTCGATCAGTAGGGCCTTGATGAGTTCCTCTGATTGTTTTTCCTTTGCTCGTTCAGTAGGAACATCATCAAGGTCACTGTCACTGCTGCTGCTAGATGCTTGGATCTGCTTTCCCTTACATTTGCCCTTGATAGCAGTATGTTTTCTTCTGGGAGGAAGGGTCGGGTCAGCAGGTGAATGGATAGCAAAGCCGGGGAGGACAAGTCTTTGTGCAGCAGCAGGTTTGGCAATCGTCTCTGCTGATGGCTCCTTTGGGGACACTGCTGATCTATCGATCTCGCCAGTGTAGTAAGGAGGTGGTGGATTGGCTTTATTTGCAGCATGGATGTCAATCTCCACTTCAGCAGGTCCTGTGATAGAATCTGGAGTATCAACAGACTCAGTCTCCGTCTGTTCCAGGACTTCAGTAGGAGTGGCTGGCTCTGCTGCTGAAGTGTCAGCAGGTATAGGTTCAGCAGTAGTCGCCACTTCTGTGATCTCATCGATCTCCTTGAAGAGTTCGGTGAAGGAGCTCTTCTGATCATCAGTAGGAGTCGGAGATGAGTCAGCAGGGAGATAGTTGTCGATTTCATCAAAAATTTCATCCCCTGCTGACTCGGGAGTGAGAGGAATGGCTGTGGGGATATCTTCTTTAGAAGGAGGCTCCACATCAGATCCTCCAGCAGCAATGGCTTCAGCAGCAGAATCTTCATCGTAGAGCTCCATGTAGAATTCATAGATCTCCCTCTCCTCCTCGGTTAAGGTCGAGAGGTCAAATTCAGCAGGTATGGACTTAGATTTCTTTTTGGGCCTCTGAATTAGACTTGCTGCTCGCCTTTTCTTGCTGGGTTGACCAGCAGGGACGCGTTCGTCGCTTCTAGCATTGGGGGTTAAAGATGTTTGCCCCTGAGACTCTGCTGATCCCCTAGCTCTTCTTTCAGCAGCCGCTTTTGCTAGGGCAGCAGGGTTGCGCCCATAATTTTTCAGCAGGGATGGAGTGATCACCTTGGTGCTGTCAGCTTCTTGGCTTGAGTCCCTGCTGGGAAGTTTGCTCCAAGTATTCCCTCAATCAGCAGGGACATAGTTCGTCCATGACGAATCTTCGTCTTTCTCTTGCTGGAGAATGATTCATCAAGGACTTCAAAAAATATTTGAGCCCAGTTAATTGGCTCTCCGGATTTCAGCAAGGAGATGATAGAGATAACCCTTGCTGATGCCTCGTCCTGTGATGTGAACTTACACAGCAAGGTCTTATGTAGAATATCCATAAGGAAATCCCATTTTCTTGGGAAGTCCTTCCTCTTCTTGCTGGCATGAGTCTTGATATAGCCAAGATCAGCAATGATAGCAGGGGTGACAGTGGGTGGAGTCAACAGACCTACACTTGGCATCTGTAGAACTCGGGCTATGCTTGCTGGAGTGATGAGGACCAACTGACCACTTGCACGTCCGATAATGCTGTGATCACGGACCTGTATGGTTGAGCAGAACTCTCTGATTACTTCCCCATATATGGGAGTATCAACAGAGATTACATAGCGTACCCCGCTGTTCCTCAGCAGGGTTATAACTTCGACGATTTCAGCATCTTCAACATCAGCAAAGGAATCTAAGTCAATGAAAGTCTCAGATTCGATTTTATCCAACCAATTGGCCATGTCTGCTGAAGTTGATCGGAAAAAGTAGTCGGAGAAGGTTTGCGGTGGTTTTCAGAAGGGTTTAGAGATTATATAGAGGGATCAAAGCTGTGGTTTCGGTAAAAATTTGAGAAGGGTTAAAAAGAGTTTATATAGGAGGTAAAAGAAGTTGAAGGGTTTAGAGAGTGGTAACTGCTTTGAGAAGGTGAAGAGTTAGTGGGAGAAAAATATGGGTAGTGGTGAGAATTAATTACCGAAGTGATAGCAGCCGTATAAGATCATGGGGCAGAGTGGCATTTAATGAGGAAAGAGAATTTACGGCTAGGTATGATGACCTATTTTTCCGGCGGTAATGATGGAAATGAGTAGACTTGCTATAACAAGCCTTTGCTAATGTGGAAAGATAGAGAGATGAGTTAGCAGGGATAGCATCCTTTGCTTATGGGATCAACAAGGTCTAAGATAGTTTCTGAAACAACAGTTTTCTCTAGATGTTTCCCCCTTTTTCAATATTTTTCAGCAAGGTTGATGTATTCTTTTTAGCAACATTTGATCAGCAGGGGTTATTTCAGCAGGGTCTTTGACATTTCTAGTAGCGTCTAAGACATTTCAGCAGCGTTTTCCATAGATTTTGAAATTGTCCCTATTGTTTGGATGTCTCCCCCTTTTTCAAAATTTCTCAGCAAGGTTGATGTAGATTTTTCAGCAGCATTTGTATTTTGTCAGCAGGGATTCTTTTTCCAGCAGCATCTTTGACGTTTCAGCAGGAGTTTACATAGTTTTTGAAACAGCTCTTTTGTCTGGACATCTCCCCCTTTTTCAGAAATTTTCAGCAGGGTCTTTGTTGATCAGCATGGATTTTATCAGCAGCGTCTTTGTTTATTTCAGCAGCGTGAAATACGTCTTTCAGCAGGGATAAGAAGGTCTGCTGAGACATCAGCAGTGCTTTTCCTTCTGAAATTATCTTGCTAAGAACAAAATTCCTTGCTTAAAGCAAACAAGATGTTAGTGACAAAATGCTTATTCACAATTTAACATGCCTAATTCACTTATTAGTTTATTAAAACGATTTTCATCCAAGGGTTTTGTAAAAACATCTGCTAATTGATTTTCAGTAGGAATATAGTTTATCTCTATAGTACCTTGCTGAACGTGATCTCTAATGAAGTGATGCCTTATATCTATATGTTTAGTTCTAGAATGTAAAACAGGATTATAAGCAATGGCTACATCACTAGTATTATCACAGAATATAGGGATAGACTTGAAATCAAACCCGTAGTCAGCAAGTTGGTTTTTCATCCACATAATTTGAGCGACACAGCTTCCTGCTGATATGTACTCAGCTTCAGCAGTGGATGTTGACACTGAATTTTGCTTCTTGCTGAACCACGAAACAAGTCTTCCTCCAAGGAATTGGCATGTTCCACTTGTGCTTTTCCTATCTATTTTACACCCAGCAAAGTCCGCATCGGAATGTCCAACAATGTTGAAGTTATAATCTTTTGGATACCATATTCCTAAGTTAGGAGTTCCCTTGAGATATCTGAAAATTCTCTTAATAGAAGCTAAATGTGATTCCTTGGGGTTAGCTTGAAAATATGCACAAATACATGTAGCAAACATAATATCTGGTCTACTAGCAGTTAAGTATAGCAAGGATCCGATCATACCTCGATAACTTGTTATGTCTACGGATTTACCTTGCTCATCTTTATCTAACTTTGTTGCTGATGACATGGGAGTTTTCATAGGACTTGTTAATTCTAACCCATACTTCTTAAGCAGGTCTTTGATGTACTTCGATTGATTGATGAAAATCCCATCACCTCTTTGCTTAATTTGAAGTCCAAGGAAAAAGTTCAGCTCTCCCATCATGCTCATCTCAAATTTACTCTACATAAGCTTAGCAAATCTTGCACAAAGTTTTTCATCAGTAGAACCAAAGATTATATCGTCTACATAGATTTGTACTAGCAAAGTTTTATCTTTATGCTTTCTAATGAAAAGAGTAGTATCAACTTTACCTCTACTGAAACCTTCATCAATTAAAAAGGAAGATAAAGTATCATACCATGCACGTAGAGCTTGATTAAGACCATACAAAGCTTTATCAAGCTTATATACATGTTGAGGATTGGCATGATCAGCAAAGCCTGGGGGTTGCTCCACATAGACTTCCTCCTGAAGTTTTCCATTCAAAAAAGCGCTCTTGACGTCCATCTAAAACACCTTGAAGTCTTGATAAGCAGCGTAGGCAAGAAAGATCCTTATGGCTTCAAGCCTTGCTACTGGAGCAAAGGTTTCATCATAGTTGATTCCTTTCTCCTGAGAATAGCCCTTAGCCACAAGTCTTGTCTTGTTCCTTGTGATGATTCCATCTTCATCCATCTTATTTCGGAATACCCACTTGGTGCCAATTACTGCATGATTCCTTGGCCTGGGAACAAGATTCCAAACTTTGTTCCTGCTGAATTGGTTTAGCTCTTCTTGTATAGCAAGAACCCAATCAGCATCAGCAAGAGCATCCTCAATTTTCTTAGGTTCCATTTGAGATAGGAAACTTAGAAAACTACTTTCATTTTGAGCAGATCTTCTTGTCTTTACTGAACTTGTAGGATTTCCAATGATCAAGTCTTCTGAATGAGACTTGGTCCATTTCATCCTTCTCGGTAGATCTGATCGAATATCTTGCTGTCTTAGTTCCTCCAAGTTGGGTTCATCATCTTTTATTTTAGTAGGGGTGCTATCCAATGGAGCAATGCTTTCTGAAGGTGCTTCAACAGGGTTTTCCTTGGTCTCTGCAACTTGATGATTCTCCTTTGGTTCCTACTCAGCTATAAGAGGGAGTGAACCACTTGGTTCCTCATGGTTAGTTTCATCAAATACTACATGAACTGACTCTTCTACTGTTAGAATCCTTTTATTAAAAACTCAAAATGCTTTGCTATGATTAGAGTACCCTAAGAAAATACCTTCATCGGATTTTGCTTGAAATTTAGTTAAGTACTCCTTACCATTATAGTGAACATAGCAGGGGCATCCAAAGATTCTGAAGTAGCTTATGTTTGGTTTTCTTCCCTTCCATAGCTCATATGGAGTTTTGCTTAGAGTTGGATGAATGAGTGATCGATTTTGAGTATAGCAAGCAGTGTTCACTGCTTCTGCCCAGAAGTACTCAGGAAGTCTAGCATCAGCAAGTAATGTTCTTCCAGCTTCTTCTAAGGTTCTATTCTTTCTTTCAACCATTCCATTTTGCTGTGGAGTCCTTGGTGCAGAGAAGTTATGAGAAATTCCTTGCTCATCACAGAACTCAGTAAAGCCTCCAAAGTCAAACTCTCTTCCATGATCACTTCTTACTAACACTATTCTGAGTTCTTTCTCATTTTGCACTTGTCTGCTGAATTTCTTAAACTCTGCTAAAGCATTATTCTTGTGAGCAAGAAATAATGCCCACGTAAATCTTGTGAAATCATCCACAATAGTGAATGCATATTTCATTCCACCAAGACTACTTGATATAGGGCCAAACAAATCAAGATGTAATTGTTGGAGGGGCATAGAGTTTGATTTTTCAGGTTTGCTTAAGAAGGATTGTTTTGTTTGCTTACCAAATTGACAAGCTCTACATGGTTTTTCTTTTTCAAAGGAAAATTTAGGCAAACCTTTTACAAGATCTTTAGCAGCTAATTTTGAAATTGTTTTAAAATTTAAGTGTGAAAGTCTCTTATGCCATAACCAACTAGCATCTGCTGAAGCTTTAGCAAGAAAGCAGGTTGTTTCAGCAGGACTTAGCTTAGCCAAATCTACTACATAAACATTCCCATTTTTTGAACCAGAAAGCTTTAGAGAATTTGTTTGAAGATCTCTTACCTGACATTGATTGTCTGGGAAGGTGACCTTATGCCCTTTGTCACACAACTGGCTTATGCTAAGCAAGTTGTGCTTGAGACCCTCCATGTAGGCAACCTTGTTGAAGCAGACTATCCCATTTCCTACTGAACCATATCCCTTAGTTCTTCTAGCACTATTATCTCCAAAGATCACTTGAGATCCATCCTTTTCTTTAAAATTAGTGAGCAAGGCTTTATCTCCTGTCATATGTCTTGAACACCCACTGTCCAAGTACCAAATTTGTTCCTTGCTCACAACATGCAAAACATAAGCAATCATTTTGGTACCCAGCAGGACTTGGGTCCATTAAGGTTAGTACCCTTGGGGACCCATACTTGTCTCATTTTTGGTTTTTGAGACCAACCAGTATAGAAAGGGTCAGCAAGGCAAAGAGAAGCAATGTGACCAATCCTATGGCAACAATAGCATCTCAAATGCATCATGTTGTGATGTGTGTGTTGCTTACCTCTTCTCTTAGGTTGAGGTTGTTTCCAGTGTTTGCTCCTAACCCAACCTTTGCTAAATTTCAAATTCCTCACATTGTTGTGATTATAAGCAGAAGGAACATGGTTTTTGCTAAACTTTCCACCCTTGGTCTGTTTAGCACCATGTCCCTACTTATAGTTATGGTCAGCAGGGAATTTGTTCTTTAGCAAGGTAACATTTCTATTACCTTTGGTTTTAGCAGAAGTTTTACACTCTGCTGAATGCACAGAGATTGTTCTGCTGATAGACTCAGCATCACTTTCTCCACTACTTTCAGCAAGGACTTCGCAAGTCCCAGATCCAATTCCACTTCTGTCTAGAATGCTTCTTTGACTTTTCAGCAAAGCACATGCATTTGAAGAGGATTTGTTCCATGTGGAGATTGTAGTAGTTAATTCCTCAACTTGGGAGGATAACTTAGACTTTCTCTCTTGAGAGTCTTTGAGATGCTGTCTAAGCAAGGTCCTCTCATCATCAACAGCAAGTAATTCCAAATTCTCAGCTTGCACCTTTTCAGGTGTAAGCAAGATTTTAGAGTTCTTGCTCCTTAGTTGATCAGACTCTGCTGAAGCAATTCTCTACAATCTTCTATATTTATGCCACTGAGATGCAACATCCTTAAGCAAGGAGCGCAACTCAGATTCAGTGATGTCGGGAGTGTCAAAATCAAATACCTCAATAAGGTCAACCTCCTTGCTGGGTTCAGATTCCCTTGCCATTAAGCAAAAGTTAGCAATATCTGGTCTGAAGTCTTCTGAGTCGCTTTCACTCTCACTCCAAGACTTTTCAGCAATAACTCCCTTGTCCTTCTTAAAGTTTGAAGTATTCTTCTGTTGGTACTTCTTCTTGTAATATTCTTTTCCCTTGCCCTTGTCATTAGCAGGGAATTTCTTTTCATCTCTTGCTGAAGTTCAGCAATCAGCAGCATAGTGACCTGGCTTCTTGCAATTATAGCATAGATCCTTTGATGTATCTCTTTTATTGCTGCTTGTATTTCTTTTGAAGTTTCCTCTATCCTTTTTTATGAACCTTCTGAATTTTCTGGCTAGCGTAGCCATATCTTCATCATTATCAGCAGATTCAGAGTCAGAATCTACTTGTTGCTTAGACTCAACAGCCTTCAAAGCAACTCCTCTATCTTTCCTCCTTGGCTCAGATGTAGCCTCTCTCTGAGCTAATTCCATTTCATATGTAAGCAGGTTTCCATAGAGTTATTGAAGATCAGTAGTGTGTAAATTTCTCAACTCTTTGACAGCAGTGGACTTAGGATCCCACTGCCTTGGCAAAGATCTCATGAATTTAAGATTAATGTCCTTTGTGTCATAGGTTTTCCCTAGAGCACGCAAATTGTTAAGCAAGACAATAAATCTTTCGTACATAGCAGTGAGATTCTCCCCCTGCTGCATGTTGAACATTTCATATTGTTGAATAAGCAAGGATTGCTTATTCTTTCTGACTTTAACCGTTCCTTCATTGAGTACCAGCAAGGCATCCCATACCTCTTTAGCAGAGGTGCAGTTAGACACACTTTCGAACATTTCCTCTTCAAGAGCCATGAAGAGAATGTTCATTGCCTTCTTATTGTATCCTACTAACTTCTTTTCTTCATCCGTCCATTCCTTTCTCTGCTTAGGAATAAGCTTATTTGGATCATTAGCAGATAGCTTTTCTAGAATGTAGGGTCCAACCTTTATTGCTTCATAGAGTTCCTCATCAATGGCATCCATGTATACCTGTATTCTTAATTTCCAATTAGCAAATCTATCTCTGGTACACATAGGGGGCTTGCCACTGAAATCACTTCTTAAAGCCATTAGAAAGTTTAAGTTTTGATCCTCTCAAGCTTTAGGGCTTAGCAAAGAGTGTTAATACTAGGGGGGGGGGGGGTTGAATAGTGTTTTTCAAAAATTAAGTCTTGCTTAGAAAACTTTACTGAATTAAAACACTTTTTGCTTATAAAAGAGTTTCTTATGTTTTCAAAGAGTTTAGCAGCGAAATTTGTTTAAGCAAAGTACCCCTTAGTTTTTGTAGCAAAAGTTAATGGCTAGAAGTAGCAAAGATAGTAAGTCTTTGCTGAAAGAGTTCAGCAGGACTAAAGCAAAGCACAACAAAGCAGATAAGCAATATAAAAGATAAATAGGAGTAGAGATAGAATTTTTATAGTGGTTCGGAATAATCCTACTCCACTCTTCTTCTCTTTTACTTGAGAAGTCTATCACTAGAACTTTTGTTCACACAAAACAATCAACAGGAGGACACTTAGTCCAATTTACAATAGGTCAGTTAGACCAACTTAGCAGGAGGACACTTAGTCCAATTTTGTCACACAGACACTAAGCAGATTTGAGAAAATCTTGCTTGCTATCTTCAAGTAGATTGCTCCTTAGTTGAGCAGATAGATAGCACTTGTTCAAGCTTTATGATGTCTTGCTGTAGTCTTTAAGATGTCAGAGAGTTTTGTTCAGTTGGAGGTAGTTGGTTAGTCATAAATGAAATTTATGACTTCTCCAAAGAATCCATCCGTTGGGAATTTGAAATAGATCCGTTGGAGTGTACTGTCCTTTATGTGACTTGTACCTTTACAACAGTCCTTGCTTAGTTCAAAAAGGTTAGCCGTTATTCTGTCTTCTAGTGCCCTTCAGAAGAGTTTCCTAGAAGTTGACTAAGCAGGGGTTAACATAACTTTTCTGACAATCTTTACTTTGATAGGCAAAGGATCTTACTTACTTAAGTACTTGCTTATTTTCATTCTAAGCAGGACTATACTTGGAATATTTCTTGCATCTTCAGCAACCTTCTTTAGCAGACTTCAATGGTGATCAAAACTCCTTGCTTAACTAAGTAGTATATCCACCTAACAAGTTGGATATTTTTCTAAGTCCATTTACAACATTTAAGCAAGAACTATATTACATCATCAATTCTTATATTCTAAATAATGAATAAACGTTTAAGCAAAGATTATATAAGCAGGGGTGCAACAACAGACTCTTTTATTTGTGTATATTCTCTCCTTTTTCCAGGTCAGGAGCCTGACTCTCACTATTTATTCTCACATCCTCACTCATATGGATAGGTGAACTTTGTCCTACAGAAGTGGGGGTTTGAGAAGTACTTGTGACTGCATGGATAGGGGGTTCCCTTTATGTATCGTGGGCTAGGGATCTATCCATGGAATATGTTTGAGAGCTTGTCTCGATTATTGGCTCCTCTTGGGAAAAATCAAGAGAATTTAAATGTTTAATTTCAAAAGAATCAAGTATGGGAGAAGAAGGAGAAGAATGTACAGTGTGGAGCGTTGGTTGTTCCTCAGATAGTGAAAATTGAGGAACATCAATTGATAACTCTGTGTGTGCACTCCTTGTGTCATTCTTTTCTTTTATTATCTCTCTTTGTGGTTTCTCTTGTTGGTGAACAAGAGTTTGTGCAGACTCTGTACAGGGTGTTCCTGGTTGGGAACTTTCTTCAATGTCAACATCCTTTTAGGAGGATGGTGACAGTTCACTATTTTTCCTTATAACCTCCATTGCCTTTTGGGAAGCAATGGATTGCTTTTGGCTAAGGGTTATAACTCTCTTCTTTCTCTAAAATGGTACTTCAGCTTCTTGTTCTCCATCATCCTTACTTACTCCCTCAATTATTTTTCTCTTTATTGGGAGTTTTGTGATGGCTGTTTGAGTCTTTACAACCACAGTCTTTTGGGAAACTATGGAGGGAGCTATGGATTGTTGTGGTGAAATGGTTGGAGGATTCACAGGGTTTTGGCTTTCAATATCCTCAAAGAATTACAAAGAATAACGGTTTGGAAGCCTGTCAATAAGTATAGATCTCATGACAGAAGGGAAAAATAAGGGAACCTTTACTTTTGTAGATTTGTGCTTCACATCAGTAAATATTCTTTTACTCTGCAAAACAGTTGGTACAACTTGCAATCCAGTAATATTAAGGTTAGGAATTAGATAATAAGCAATCATCATCAAAAACCTAGCATAATAAATTTTATTTTTATTACCAGATTTCAGTTTTACCAAAAGATTTTGTAGAATTAAAAGCCCAATGTTTAGATGTCTATCATACAACACATTAATAACAATTTGTTGTGTGAGTGTAGTGATAGCATCATAGCCACTGCATTTTGAGGCAAATGCTTTAGTTATTATATCAAAGAACAATGACCACTCTTGCCTTAGATGTGGTTGTGTAATAGACCCAACATAACTAATTTCAGCAGAATAATGTAAGTTTTTAAAAATAGAAAAAAGTTCTTCATTAGAGGTAGGGGAATCAAAGTTTTCATACACAGGTAATTGTAAAGCATTATTAACAATGGTATGGTCGATATTATAAACAGTATTATCATACCTGAAACTTACCACAGGAGAGTCAGTATTCTCATCATGGATGGTTGCAGTGGTCCACATAACCGTGATGACTTCAACGGCTTGAACGGGAGCTTCATAAATGGCGTAGGATAGTGTGGCGTTTTGAAGAAAATCCACGAAGGGGTGGTACTAGGCTTCAAATTCATGCTTGTTAGCCACCCCTGCGTGGTTAGTCTTGATGATATCAAAATCTCCAAACTGGAAACAGACTGTTTTAGCGGCCATTGGAAAAGATCTGTGAACTTTGAAGAAACTTTGAAAAAGGGTTAATTTGCAGAGTTTTTGCAGAGAGAAAATAATTTCAAAGCTTTGAGAGATTGTAATTACAAATGTGTTTGATTTTACTTTTAGCAAAGTATTAGAAACGTTTGCAATTCAAAGGATAGTGAACCGTTTTTGATCGTGGGTATGAGTAACTACCAAATTACCCTCGATCAGAGATTTCCCTAATCTCTGATATGTTCATTTATAAGAGACTAGACCCAATTAGTCGCCGATAGTTCATTTTGATTGAGTCAGAGACTAATCAAAAACGACGTCGGGGACTAAGGTAGTCTCCGATAGTTCAATTTTTAATTCAGTCGGGGACTAATTAAAAACAACTGTCGGGGACTAGTTATTCTCTGATAATTCAATTTTTAATTCAAGCGGGGACTAATTAAAAACAACTGTTGGGGACTAGTTAGTCTCTGATAGTTCAATTTTTAATTCAGTCGGAGACTAATTAAAAATACTATCAGGGACTAAGATAGTCTCTTTCTCTTAAGCTTTCAAAATATTTCCAACAATCAAGTTAATGATTATTAGCTTCAAAAAATTCTATTATTTGATAATAGCTACATTCCAGAAATTAAATTCTAGCTTCTAAAAATTCTGTTCACAAAGAACAGCTTCAATCCAGAAATAAAATTTCTAGCTTCTCACAACTAAACAACTTGTTTTCAAAATTTAATCAAATTTTAGAGGCATAATTCAACATTCCTAACTCATAGACTAATCTAGTGAAGGTAGATTCATCTAAAGGTTTTGTGAATATATCTGCAAGTTGTTTATTAGTTGTTACCCAGTGTAATTCGATATTACCTTCACTTACATGTTCTCTTATGAAATGGTATCTAATATTTATGTGTTTTGTTCTTGAATGTTGCACTGGATTTTCTGTTATAGCTATGACACTTGTATTATCACAATAGATAGGAATTTTGGATAATGACATACCATAGTCTAGGAGTTGATTCTTGATCCATAGGATTTGAGCATAGCAACTCCCAGTTGCGATGTATTCAGCTTCTGCTGTTGAAGTAGAAACTGAATTTTGTTTCTTGCTGAACCAAGAAACAAGTCTGCCTCCAAGAAGTTGGCAGCTTCCGCTTGTGCTTTTCCTAACAAGCTTGCAACCTGCATGGTAAGCATCTGAATAACCGATTAGTTTAAAATCAGATTCTTTGGGATACCATAAACCAAGGTTTGGGGTACCCTTTAGATATCTGAGTATTCTTTTTACAGCAATCAAATATGACTCTCTAGGGTCAGCTTGAAATCTAGCACATAAACATGTAACAAACATTATATCTGGTCTACTTGCAGTTAGATATAAAAGAGAGCCTATCATGCCTCTATATCTAGTAATATCAATTTTCTTTCCTTTTAAATCTTTATCTAGCTTAGTGGCAGTAGGCATGGGTGTTCTTGCAGATGTACAATCAACCAAATCATATTTTCTCAGTAAGTCTTTGATATACTTGGACTGACTGATAAATATTCCATCAGTTGATTGTTTTATTTGCAAACCTAAGAAAAATGTTAATTCTCCCATCATGCTCATTTCATATCTAGACTGCATTAGTTTTGAAAATTTTTCACAAAGTTTTTCATTTGTAGAACAAAATATAATGTCATCTACATATATTTGCACAAGTATAATGTCAGAGCCTTGCTTTTTATAAAATGAAGTTTTATCTATGATACCTCTAACAAATTTATTTTCAAGTAAAAATTGAGATAGAGTATCATACCAGACTCTTGGTGCTTGTTTTAAGCCATAAAGTGCTTTGTCTAACCTGTAGACATGATTTGGAAATTTGGAGTCCACAAACCTGGGGGTTAGCAAGCATAGACTTCCTCTTCCAATTTTCTATTTAAGAAAGCACTTTTGACATCCATCTGGTACACCTTGAAGTTCTTGTAGGCTGCAAAAGCCAATAAGATTCTGATTGCTTCAAGTCTTGCTACTGGTGCAAAAGTTTCATCATAATCTATTCCTTCTTCTTGAGAATATCCTTTTGCAACCAGTCTTGCTTTATTTCTTGTAATTGTACCAGTTTCATCCAATTTATTTCTGAAGACCCACTTGGCACCAATTATTGATCTATTCCTTGGTTTGGGTACAGTCTCCAGACTTTGTTTCGAGTGAATTGGTTTAATTCCTCTTGCATGGCAATTATCCAGTTAGGATCTTGAAGTGCTTCCTCAATTTTCTTTGGCTCAATCTTTGAGAGAAAACTGAGATATAAACATTCATTTTGAGTTGCACTTCTAGTCTTGACTTCATCCTCTAGACTTCCAATTATCAAATCTGGTGTGTGCTCTCTCAACCATGGAATTGCACAAGGCAGATTTAACCTTGAAATGGAGGCTTCATTTTCTAGATTGATGTTATCTAATCTAGCTTCATGATCAGAGACTGCTCCCCCTAAACCATTGACTTCTTCATTATTAGCTCCCCCTGAGTTGTTTATTTCAATAGTCTCTGGTGTCAATATAGCCTTTAATTGTGCATCAGTGACTCTAGTCTCTGGTGAACCATTAGTCTCTGATGACCAGTCTCTTGAGTTTCATCTAATACTCTAGTCTCTGATGGAGTATTAGTTCTTGGTACTTCATGCACAACTGTTAACTCCCCCTCAATTATGTAGGGATCATTGCTATCTTGGGGTTTTTCAGTAGTCTCTGATGGATATTCCCATTCATCCAATTCATTCTCAAAACTAAGAGGTTCATGTAATCCTTGTCCAATCATTCCTAGAATAACCTAATAAAATTGCCAAAGAATAACCTAAGAAAATTGCCTCATCAGACTTGTTGCCAAATTTTCCTATTGTTTCTGATGGGTCTCTCAGTACAAAGCACTTACAACTAAACACATGTAAAAACTTGAGAGTTGGTTTTCTCCCAGTCATTAATTCATAAGGTGTTTTGTTGTATGCTTTGTTTATCAATGATCTATTCTGTGTAAAGCAAGCAGTGCTTATAGCTTCCTCCCAAAAATATGTGGGAAGCTTAGACTCTTGTAACATAGTCCTTGCTGCTTCAATAAGGGTTCTATTTTTCTTCTCAACAACTCCATTTTGTTGAGGGGTTCTTGGAGCTGAGAATTGGTGAGTTATTCCTTTTTCAGTGTAGAATTCAATAACTTGGGAATTCTTGAATTCTGTTCCTCTATCACTCCTTATCACCCTTACTGTTTTTTCTGACTCAGTTTTTATCTTTTTGATATGATCAATTATCGACTGAGCAGCTTCATCTTTTGTATGGAGGTATTTTACCCAAGTATACCTCGTGTGATCATCCATAATAACTAAAGCATATCTATTTCTTAAGATTGACATAACATTCACTTGACCAAATAAATCCATGTGTAACAACTGTAATGGGTCAGTGATTGATGTTGTTGGTTTGCTCTTGAATGATACACTCTTTTGTTTCCCTTTCTGGCATGAATCACACAATCCATCTTGTGTAAATTCCAATTGTGGAATGCCAGTTACCAATCCTTTCCTCACAAGCTTGTTGATGTTCTTGAAATTCAAGTGGGAAAGCTTCTTATGCCAAAGCCAACTTTCATCAGTTGAAGCTTTACTATAGAGACATGTTATTTGATCAGTAAAAGAAATAAGATTTGCAACATACAAATTTTCTTTTTTTTTTCCTGTCAAAATCACATTATCAGATTCTTTGTCACACACTAAGCATTTAGCTTTTTTGAAGGTGACATTGAATCCCTTATCATATAGTTGACTCACACTTAGTAAGTTGTGCTTTAAGCCATCAACTAGTGTTACTTCAGTGAAGATGACATCTCCATGTTCAACACTGCCATATCCCCTCGTATGGCCTTTGCTGTCATCTCCAAAAGTGACTTTTGGGCCACTTTTCTCTTCATACTGTTTTAACAGGGACTTATCTCCAGTCATGTGCCTTGAACAACCACTGTCCAAGTACCATGATTTCTTCTTTTTGCCCTGCATAGTAGAGAGTAACTAGTTTGAGATTTTGGGACCCAGTCTTTCTTGGGTCCTTTCTCACTAGTTGTAGACTCAAGACTTGACTTAGTTTGAGTTGATTGTCTTTTAGCAATTTTGACTTTAATTGGACAATCATTAGTCTTGCTACTTGTTTGTGAGAGACTGCCAAGTTTAGGGTTTTCATTGTTAATGCAAAGATTATTTAACCTTTTTACAGGTGTTTAATCTTTTATTCTCTTTGAAGATGTAGTCTTAGTTATAGGAATTTTATTTTTGCTCCTACAGTTAACAACTGTGTGGTTGGGGTTACCACATACATGACATGTCTTTCTAGGAGCATCAGGAATTCTAGCATAATTTGTATATTTATTAATGCCGATTTTTCCATTCTTATTTTTCTTATTTCTACTTAACTCCACTAATTTTTCAGCCTTTTTGTCTGGAAGATTTTTCAGTTTTTTATTTAATTGTGTCTTTGTCATGAACCCAATATTTAATCTTTTTGTTTCACCCTTATCAACAACATTCACCGTCTTTTGATCAATTTCTGTTTTTGTAGAGATTTGTTGATCTTGAGTGTTAATGAATTTGGATTTAATAACAGGAGAGAAAAAATTAATTCTTTTTATAAAATTTGGCTTACTAGTTGAGGATTCGCAGCTTCGAATAGATCATTTAAATCTGAACTCTTGTCTAGATTTTCATCATAACCTAGTCCAGATTTTTGACCTATTGTTTGACACTCTACCAAGTCTGTCAACTTTTTAGAGGAAGTACTCCATTGTTTAATCTTAGCTTTAGCATTTTCAAGTTGCTCTACTAAGTAATATTCCCTCTTTTTCAAAGCATCAACATATGATGAGGTTTGTTTAAGTCAGACTTGATAGTGTCAAATTGTGCTAATCTCTCTTCAAGAAATTTGTTTCTTTTCAAGAGAATGTCACGTGATTCTTTTACATTGGTATGTTCAATAGTTAAAGATCTAAAACTAACATACAAATCAGACATATCTTTTTGTATGCTTTCAATGCTAGATGTGTCAAGTAAATTAAGCACATTAAAATTCTGAGTTGCATCACATACCTTTGTAGAATCACTTGACTCGTCACTTCGAGCCATTAGGGCAAAGTTGACAACTTCTTCATCAGAGTCGCTGTCAATCCAATCTTTACCCTCTATAATCAAGGCTTTGCTCTTTGATTTAGCTTTATTGTCAGCAAAGTCTTTCCTTGATTTTTCATCCTTAGATCTATCACTAGATCTAGGCTTCCTGCACTCATTGGCAAAGTGCCCTAACCCGTCACAATTGTAACATCTTATTTTCTTTAAATCGAAGGTGACTTTTTGACCTTCACGTTTAGGGTTAGGCTTCCTTGACAATTTTTTTCCTTTCCTACTAGCCCTAAATTTCTTGAACTGTTTGACCATGAATGCCATGAATTCCTCCATGTCATCATCAGTGTCCAGTTCATCTTCCTGATCAGTCGAGCTAGCACTAGAAGACTCCTCATCAAGCTTCACTTGAGACTTGCTTGTCTCAACCATCAACGCAGCTCCTTTGTCCCTGCCATGCATGCGTTGTTGTTGCTTTCGGACTTGGTCAGTTCCTTCACATAGGACTTTGATGGTGTCCCAGATTTGCTTAGATGTTGTGCAATTTATGATGTTTGTGAACATATTTTTATCAATTCCATTATAAAGTATGTTAATCACCTTAGCATCCTTCAACACTTGCAACTTGTCTTCGTTTGTATAATCACATTCTGGAGCAAGTTTAAAGTGTTTTGCTACAACAGATCTATCGACGATTTTAGCAGGAAGAAATTTCCTAGGTAGATAGGGACCCTTCTCAATCCTATCAATATAATCTGGATCTGTTGCTCTTAAGTGCATGTACATCTTTTGCTTCCACATAGGATATTCTTCTCTTTTAAGAATTGGAATTCTGGTACCACCATCACAATTTCCCGCATACGTCATTATGCTAGAGCTGCTTGCTTCATCGTTGGCCATCTCTTGAAACGTATTAATTAAATAAATTCAATTATAGGCTCTGATACCAATTGTTTTCCCAGTGAGATGCCGAGAACTTGTAGAAGGGGGTGGGGTTGAATACAAGTTCTTTGAATACTTTTCGAATTACTTGTTCTTTAAGAAATTAAATTTTCTTGCGGAATATAAAGAACAAGAACTCAAATCAACTTATAAACAATTGTTATATTGATTTCACAAATGATTACAAATTCTAACAATCACAACAATGTGATTATCAGCTTCTTTTCTATTATGTATAGGAAAAGATACAAACTATGAAAAACCTATACAACTTCAAATTACTATTCTCTGTAAAACTAATTACAGCTTCTCTTAACTGAATTTTCAGTTTTTTTCTATTCTAAATCAATATTGATTCAGCTTCCTTATTTGAATCAAATACAATCTTTCTTTTTTTGATTAGGAAGAGATTTCTGGGTAGTTTCCTTTCCAGCTACGTCTTCAATAATATCTTGCTTTACGTGGAAGACAATCCTTATTCAATTCGAACTCTGTATGTTTCAGGAAATAAATCATGATTAGTCCCTTATGCTTTATCTTTAGTCTCTGGTGATGTTATCAATTAATCTCTGGGGCTTTTAGTCCCTGATGACGTCAGATTGTGTAGTCTCCGATAGAGTTATTTAGTCTCCGATGCTTTAAGGCTTAGTCTCCGATGACGTCAGCTTAGTCTCTGATGCTTTTAACCTTAGTCTCCGATGACGTAATCTTTAGTCTCCGACTCCTTTAGACTTAGTCTCTGATGACGTAAGCCTTAGTCTCTGACAGACAAAACTAGTCTCTGATAGAAAAAAAAAATCCTTAGTCTCTGACAAGTTTTCCTAGTCTTCGACAAGCCTTTTTGTAAACTCCAACAGATCAAATATACATTTCGACTTGCTGAAGCTTTGATACTCCATTCTAGCAGTTACTTACAAATAAAGAATAATTGTATCTCTTTACAAATAATGAATGAATTACAAACAAAGAGATAACTACTGGCTACAAAATTTCAGTGTTACTAATTAACACTTTTTATAGATTTGTACTCTAAGTAATCTAAAGACAATCATCATCAAATGTTCTAAAACCTAACAATGACATCTCCAAGTAGCTTAGGTCTTGATTGAGTAAGGGTTTTTCTTTTTGGGTTTTTGCCAAGGTCCTCTCAGAGGGTTGACCTTACCTCTCTTCACTATATATTTTCTCACTCTTACTTAAAATTGTCATAGTAAGGCTCTTATGGGTTGTGATCACATCAAATGTGGATAGTGTTACAAAACATTTACAATTAAAGAATACACTGTTGAGAGTTGAGAAATGGAAGGAGATCTGTGTGTATGTACAATTGGGGATGTATAAATATTTATTGAGGAAGTGTTTACAATGTTTCCTATATCCCTGATTGATAATCAGTGATTGGGTCATTTATAAAAGAGTCAATCATTAACAGATCATGATTCTCAATCACTGAATCATTTCGAATGTGCTCCTCCATGAAATGAGAAATTGGAGGATCTGATGTCATGACACTTAGTGTTTGTGTGATAACATATGAAGAAATTTGAGGAAAGGAAAAAAAAAGGGAAAGGTGTTGAGGGGAGTGTTCGCTGAATCACAAAATGAGGAGGTGATCCATCAAAAGAAGTTATGTGTGCACTCACTGTGTCCATTATCTGCAAGGGGCTCTCAGAGACCCTGATGAGAGTTTCATCAGGGCCTGTGGCCACTGTATATGCCTCACTCAACTCTGTCCCTGGTTGAGAACTTTGTTCAATAATTGAGTCCTTTTGGAAGGAAACAACTAGAGAAGTTTGTGATTCCTTATTAAGGTCAGTATGCTATTAGGAGTATATTGTTTGGTCTGGTTTAGGGTCATCTCTCTTGACTTTCTTCTTTTTCAACTTCTCCAAGCCAACCACTCTTTCTCCTTTCTCCCCTTAGTAGATGTGGTTACTTCTGAGAATTTTCTTTTAATGCCCTTAGTCTTTTGGAAGACTAAAGGTTTGTGTTATAGAGAGTTGTTGTGTAGAAAATGGTAATACTACTTGGGCAGGCTGAGAAGTGGTAATTATCTCAGTCATAGTAAATGAAATAGAAGAAGTAGGAGGTTGAGAAAGAGAAGGAGGTGCAGTGATTACCTGTTGCATATGGAATAGAAGTACAAAGGGCTCTGCCGTATAAGATTTCTTGATTATCTCTATGAATAATTTCTTTGTTTGCTTATAACTCTATATAGTTATATCATTCTCAAAAAAAAGATTAGGTAACTGATCTTTGATGATCATGGATAAAAATTTGGCATAATACACTTATAATTTCCTAGAAGTATAACTACCCATTTTGTTAACCAGTTCAACAAAAATTAATTTACCTATATCTATTTTTATATTTTTGATAATGACATAAGCAATTTTCAGAGTTAAAGATGTTATAACCTCGAAGTTAGAGGACTTACCTGAGAACACCTTTGTGATTGTATCAAAGAGATAAGAGATTTCTCTTTTCATGTTCACCCTCTTGAGATCTTTGAACTTCAAAGCTACATTGTTTGGAGAGTTGTAGCCCATTTCTCTCAAGAACTCCAGTAATTCAGCATCATTAGGCACTTGATATATTAAACCATTTCAATAACTTTTCTAGCATGACTTCAACAAGTTGATCAATTTTCATCTTGCATAATTCACCATTCTCAACTCTATCATCAGATTGTTGAAGGTGGCTTCATCAAGAGCCTTGGTGAAGATTTATGTCAGCTGCTTGTGTGTTGGTACAAAATGTAGTTCAATATTCTCATTCATAACATGTTCTATGATAAAATGATAACTGAGAACTCCAAGAATAAAATAAGTAAGCTGGTGCAGTAAGAAAAGAGTATGTACTAAAGAAATTACATAACAGGTTGGCGTGTAAGAAAAGTCATGCAAAAGAGAAGTTATGTGACAAAACTACAATTACGCAAGAACATTAGAGATATTTTTGAAGGTAACTCAAAGAAGAAGTTTGAAGAACAAGGGAGTTGTGTCTATAAATAGAGACACATAACAGCTGAGGTAAAAACAATAACTCGAAATCTCTCAGAATCTCTTATAACAACTCAGAGCATCAACTACATCTCTATACATATTAAGAGAAAAATTGAAAGATAGCAGTTGTAATTTATTAATAGAAAAAGAAGCAAGTTATTAGAACTTGAGAAACTGTAATTCATTTACAGAGAGAGTAGCAAGCTTGTAGAACTTCAGAAACTAGGATTTATATTCTAGAGTTGTAGATGTTCATCATTGAACAGGGTCAAGAAGCTGGTATTAACAATTTTGATTACCAGGTTGTAATACAAACTCAAAGATCAATAAAAATAATTATTTATTGATTGATATTGCTTGATTTCTATACACTATATTCTTAAGATTCCTTATTATTTCACAAGTTTATCTATTACTTTTTGTTAATGCACCACTGCCTATATTACCCCGCTTAAACAATTACTTTATTTAAATATAAGAATTAATGATGTAATATAGTCCTTGCTTATAAGATGTAAAATGAATTAGAAAAAATATCCAACTTGTTAGGTGGATATATTCTGCTAGTTAAGCAAGGATTTTGATCATAAATGAAGACTCTGCTCATCGATTAAGAAGGATGCTGAAGCTGTGAAAAAATTTACAAGGACAGTCATGTTTAGAATGGAAATAAGCAAGGACTGACATAACAAGATATCTTACCTTGATCCAAGTAAGAGTGTCAGAAAAAGACTATCTCTTGCCTTGCTTAGTCAACTTCTAGGAGCTTTTTTAAAAAACACTAGAAAACAAAATAACGGCTATCTTTTTGAACTAAGCAAGGAACAACTGGAAAAGTACAAGTCATTGTCAAAGCAGTACAACTCTTAACGAATCTATTTCAAAATTCTCAACAGATAGATTTTTGGGGTAGTATAAATAGGAGTCATAAATTTCATTTATGAGTACTGAACAACCAAGAATTCTGGACTAAGTGTCATGTTGCTTGGAGTGAGAGTGACTCAGAAGACTCCAAACTAGAAATTGCCAACCTCTGCATGACTAAACAATCGCAACTCAGCAAGGAAGTAGATCTTACTGAGGTATTTGATTTTGACTCTATTGACATGACTGAAGCTGAGTTGCGCTCCTTGCTTAAGGATGTTGCATCTCAGTGGCATCATTAGAGAGGATAGCTGAGAGCTGCATCAGCAGAGTCTGATCAACTAAGGAGTAAGAACTCCAAAATCATGCTTACACTTGAAAGAGCGAGAGCTGAGAATTTGGAGTTAATTGTTGCTGATGATGAAAGAACCTTTGTTAGGTTTTAGAACATTTGATGATGATTGTCTTTAGATTACTTAGAGTACAAATGTATAGAAAGTGTTAATTAGTAACACTGAAGTTTTGTAGCCAGTAGTTATCTCTTTGTTTGTAATTCATTCATTCTTTGTAAAGAGATACAATTATTTTTTATTTGTAAATAACTGTTGGAATGGAGTATCAAAGCTTCAGCAAGTCAAAATGTGTATTTGATCCGTTGGAGTTTACAAAAAGGCTTGTCGGAGACTAGGAAAACTTGTCAGAGACTAAGAATTTTATCTATCAGAGACTAGTTTTGTCTATCAGAGACTAAGGCTTACGTCATTAGAGACTAAGTTTAAAAGAGTCGGAGACTAAAGCTTACGTCATCGGAGACTAAGGTTAAAAGCATCAGAGACTAAGCTGACGTCATCAGAGACTAAGCCTTAAAGCATCAGAGACTAAATAACTCTATCGGAGACTACACAATCTGACGTCATCAGGGACTAAAAGACCAGAGAGTAATTGATGACGTCACTAGAGACTAAAGATGAAGCGTCAGGGACTAATCGTGATTTATTTCCTGATATGATACAGAGTTCGAATTGAATAAGGATTGTCTTCCACGTGAATCAAGATATTATTGAAGACGTAGCTGGTAAGGACACAAGCCAGAAATCTGTTCCTATCAAAAAGGAAAGATTGTATTTGATTCGAATAAGGAAGCTGAATAAATATTGATTTAGAATAGAAAAACTGAGAATTCAGTTTTAGAGAAGCTGTAATTAGTTTTACAGAAATTGTAATTCGAAGCTGTATAGGTTTTTCATAATTTTTGTATCTTTTCCTATACAGAATAGAAAAGAAGTTGACGTTCACATTGTTGTGATTGTTAGAATTTGTATTCAATTGTTTAAATCAATACAAGCAATTATTTATAAATTGATTTGAGTTTTTGTTCTTTATTTCCGCAAGTTATAATTAATTTCTTGAAGAACAAGTAATCGAAAAGATTTAAAAGAACTTGTATTCAAACCCCCCCCCCCCCCCCCCCCCCCCCCCCGCCCCTTTTACAAGTTCTCGGCTATCTCACTGGGAAAACAACCTTGCTTAGACAACATCTCAGAGACTCTCTAGAGAGAGAGAGTCTAAGTTAACCTCCCAAGTTGAGGAATTAACAGCAATAATCTCCACATGGAACAAGTCATCCTCTAATGCTTGTGTCTTGCTGAAAAGCCAAAGAAGCTTGCTAGATCGAGGAGGAATTGGATCCGGAACTTGTGAAGTTCCTGTTGAAGAAAGTGGAGAAAGTGAAGTTGAATCTATTAGCAGAACAATCTCCATTTATTCAGCAGAGTGTGAACCTCCTGCTAAAACTAAAGGTAACAGAAATGTTACCTTGCTAAAGCACAAATTCCCTGTTGATCGTAACCATAAGTAAGAACATAGTGCTATATGGACCAAAGGTGGAAAGTTTAACAAGAACTATGTTTTCCCTGCTCATCGTTACAACTAAGCGAGGAATTTGGAATTTAGCAAAGGTTGGGTTAGGAGCAAACACTGGAAACAACCTCAACTGAAGAGAAGAGGTAAGCAACACACACAACACAACATGATGCATCTAAGATGTTATTGCTGCCATAGGTTTGGTCACATTACTCCTTTTTGCCTTGCGGATCCTTACTATACTGTTGGGTCTCTAAGACCAAAAATGAGACAAGTATGGGTCCTCAAGGGTACTAACCTAAATGGACCCAAGACTTGTTGGGTACCAAAATGACTCTGCTTATGAATTGTAGGGTGTGAGCAAGGAACAAATTTGGTACTTGGACAGTGGATGTTCAAGACACATGACAGGAGATAAAACTTTGCTCACCAATTTTAAGGAGAAAGAAGGACCTTAAGTAATTATTGGAAATAACAGTTCTGGAAAAACTAAGGGATATGATTCAGCAGGAAATGGAATAGTTTGCTTCAATAAGGTTGCTTATGTGGAAGGTCTCAAGCACAACTTGCTTAGCATAAGTCAGTTGTGTGACAAAGGGCATAAGGTCACCTTCTTAGACAATCAATGTCAAGTAAAAGATCTTTAAACAAATTCTTTGAAGTTTTCTGGTTCAAGAAATGGTAATGTTTATGGAGTAGATTTGGCTAAGCTAAGTCTTGCTGAAACAACTTGTTTTCTTGCTAAAGCATTAGCAGATGCTAGTTGGTTATGGCATAAGAGACTTTCACACTTAAATTTCAAAACTACTTCAAAACTTGCTATTAACGATCTGGTAAAAGGTTTACCCAAATGTTCCTTCGAAAAAGAAAAACCTTGTAGAGCTTGCCAATTTGGTAAGCAAACAAAACAATATTTATTAAGCAAATCTAAAAAATCAAACTCTATGCCTCTTCAACTATTATGCCTTGATTTGTTTTGCCCTATATCAACTAGTCTTGGTGGAATGAAATTTGCATTCACTATTGTGGATGATTTCACTAGATATATATGGGCATTATTTCTTGCTCACACGAATGATGCACTAGTAGAGTTTGAGAAGTTCAGCAGACAAGTGCAAAATGAGAAGGAACTCAGAATTAAGTCAGTAAGGAGTGATCATGGGAATGAATTCGACTTTGGAGGCTTCACTGAATTCTACGATAAGCAAGGAATATCTCACAACTTCTCAACTCCAAGAACTCCACAACAAAATGGAATGGTTGAAAGGAAAAATAGAACTTTGGAAGAAGCAGGAAGAACATTGCTTGCTGATGCTAGACTCCCCGAGTATGTTTGGGTAGAAGCAATAAATACTGCTTGCTATATGCAAAATCGTTCTCTCATACATCCTACTTTAAGCAAAACTCCATATGAACTATGGAAAGGAAGAAAACCCAACATCAACTATTTTCACATCTTTGGATGTTCTTGATATGTCCACAACAATGGTAAGGAGTACTTAACTAAATTTCAAGCAAAATCTGATGAAGGTATTTTCTTAGGATATTCGACTCATAGGAAGGCTTTTCGTATTTTAAATAAAAGAATTCTAACAGTTGAAGAATCTATTCATGTTATATTTGATGAATCTAACCATGAGGAACCAAGTGGTTAACTCCCCCTTATAGCTGAGTAGGAACATGATGAAGGCCAATAGATGTTAGGTTTTATTAACATTTGATGATGATTGTCTTTAGAATACTTAGGAATACAAATGTATAGAAAAGTGTTGGTTTGTAACACTTTAGTTTTGTAGCTAGCAGTAGTATCTCTTGGTTGTAATTTAGTCATTTTAATAAAGAGATAGATTCATTTTACTTGTATGTACTGCTGGAATACTTGTTGAGTCTGTTCAACAAGTTGTTTTAAGTTAATTAGTCTTTCGGAGATTAAATTTGGCTTGTCGGAGATTAAGGGAAAAAGTCCATCAGAGATTAAAGTTTTGTTCATCAGAGATTGGACTTTGCCCATCGGAGATTGAAGAAATCCTTCATCGGAGATTAAAGATTTGTTCATCGGAGATTGAAGGATTGGTCATCGGAGATTAAAGCTTACGTCATCGGAGATTGTAATTAAAGAGTCAGAGATTAAAGCTGACGTCATCAGAGAATAACACAATACTTCGGAGATTAAAAGCTGACGTCACCAGAGACTAAAGCCAGAGCATCGGAGATTACTCGAGGTGATCAGAGATTAATTTATTAAAGCATCGGAGATTACTCGAAGTGATCAGAGACTAATTAAAGAAGCTATCGGAGATTAGTCGAGGACTTAATCGCTGATGGAGTTAGAGTTCAAATCAAAGAAGGAAAGTCTTCCATGAACACGTAGATTTTATTGAAGACGTAGCTGACAAGGAAACTTGTTAGAAATCTTTCAATTGGAAAGATTGTATTTGATTTGAATTAGGAAGCTAGGTTTTTGTAAACTTAGTTTTAGAAGCTGTAATTAAAAATTACAGAATTGTAATTCGAAGCTGTGAATGTCTATATAGTATAGAGAATTGAAAGGGTTGTATGATCTCTACATACACATAATAGAAGCTGACGATCAAAGCTTGTTTTTGATTGTTAGAAAACTTGTAATCAATTGTTAAATCAATAAAAACAATTGTTTATAAAGTTTTGATCTTGTTCTTTATATTCCGCAGAAAGTTAATTTCTTAAAGAACAGGAATTCGGAAAAAGTTGTAAGAACTTGTATTCAACCCCCCTTCTACAAGTTCTAGGCCATCTCACTGGGAAAACAATAGACTGCGGAAACTAAGGAAGATCCTGCTGAGGAACCTTCAAAAGGCAATATTCTAATAGAAAGCACCCCTGCTGAAGTAAAAGATGATGAACCTAACTTGGAGGAACTGAAGCAGCAAGACATTAGAACAGATCTACCTAGAAGAATGAAGTGGACCAAATCTCACTCAGAAGATTTGATAATTGGCAAACCCACAAGTTCAGTGAAGACTAGAAGATCTGCTCAAAACAAAAATAGTTTTCTAAGTTTCCTACCTCAAATAGAACCAAAGAAAATTGAGGATGCTTTTGCTGATATTGATTGGATCCTTGCTATGCAAGAAGAACTAAACCAATTTAGCAGGAACAAAGTTTGGAATCTAGTTCCTAGGCCAATAAATTAGACAGTAATAGGCACCAAGTGGGTATTCCGGAACAAGATGGATGAAGATGGAATCATCACAAGGAACAAAGCAAGACTTGTGGCTAAGGGCTACTCATAGGAGGAAGGGATCGACTGTGATGAAACCTTTGCTCTAGTAGCAAGGCTCGAAGCCATAAGAATCTTTCTTGCTTATGCTGCTTATCAAGACTTCAAAGTGTTTCAAATGGATGTCAAGAGTGCATTTCTGAATGGACAACTTCAAGAGGAAGTATACGTTGAACAACCTCCAGGTTTTGCTGATAATTCACATCCAAGCCATGTATATAAGCTTGACAAAGATCTATATGGTCTTAAGCAAGCACCACAAGCATGGTATGACACTTTATCTTCCTTTTTAGTTAATGAAGGGTTTAGTAGAGGTAAAGTTGACACCACCTTATTTATTAAGAAACACAAAGATAAAACATTGCTTGTACAATTTTATGTAGATGATATAATAATTGGTTCTGTTGATGAAAAACTTTATGCAAGATTTGTTAAGCTTATGCAGAGTAAATTTGAGATGAGCATGATGGGAGAGTTGTATTTCTTTCTTGGACTTCAAATTAAGCAAAGCAGTGATGGAATTTTCATAAATCAATCCAAGTATACCAAAGGCCTGCTTAAGAAATTCGGATTAGAGACAGCAAGTCCTATGAAAACTCCCATGTCATCAACAACAAAGTTGGACAAAGATGAGCAAGGTAAATCCGTAGATGTAATAAGCTATCGAGGTATGATTGGATCCTTGCTTTACTTAACGGCAAGCAGACCTGACATTATGTTTGCTACATGTATTTGTGCACCTTTTCAATCTAACCCTAAGGAATCACATTTAGCTTCTGTTAAGAGAATTTTCAGATATCTTAGAGGAACTCCTAACTTAGGAATATGGTATCCAAAAGATTCGAACTTCAACCTTGCTGGATATTCGGATGCGGACTTTGCTGGGTGTAAAATTGATCGAAAAAGCACAAGTGGTACATGCCAATTTCTAGGAGGAAGGCTTGTCTCTTGGTTCAATAAGAAGCAAAACTCTGTATCAACATCCACTGCTGAAGTTGAGTACATATCAGCAGGAAGTTGTGTTGCACAAATTCTATGGATGAAGAATCAACTTGCTAACTATGGGTTTGAGTTCAAGTCTATCCCCATATTCTGTGATAATACTAGTGCTGTAGCCATTGCTTATAATCCTATTTTACACTCTAGAACTAAACATATAGATATAAGGCATCATTTCATTAGAGATCATGTACAACAAGGAACAATAGAAATAAATTATATTTCTACTGAAAATAAATTATCAGACGTTTTTACAAAACCCTTAGATGAAAATCGTTTCAACAAATTAATAAATGAATTAGGCATGCTTAATTTAAAGTAAAATTTAGAGTAAGATTCTGTTGTACTAACATCTTGTTTGCTTAAGCAAGGACTTATGTTTTTAGCAATATGATAAACTTCTAGCTCAGGTGAAGAAAAAGATCATGCTGATAGCTAAACAGTCTCTTTAATCCTGCTGTGTCAACTCATTATGTCTTGTTGAAATCTACCAAGATCCTGCTGACTGAAAATCTGCTGATAAAAGTTGCCTGCTGACATTAAGCAACATTCATCAATGCTGTTGTCTTAATCAACATCGACCCAGCTACAAATTTCACAAAAAAGGGGAGCCTCCTCGACAAAAGTGCTGTTTCAGAAACTAAGTCAAAGACCTTGCTTATACCATAAGCAAATGATGTTTTTCCTGCTTACAAGTTAAATCTCCCTACTCATCTAACCCTCAGTGGCAATAAAGATCAACAAGGACATCGAATCATGCTATATACATAAGCAGGATATATTTTGCTGAAAATTCCATCAATACTATTCACCAACAAAGACTTACAATCATCCTGCTATCACCTTATGACTTGTCAATTTTTTCTTTGGTCACTTCCATTTTTACCGCCATAAGAATAGCCCATCATTATTTTAACCGTTTATTTTCTCTCTCCGCATTTAATGCCACTCTGCCCCATTATCTATTTACGGCTACTGTCTTTTTGGTAATTAATTCTCACCACTACCCACAAATTTTTCTCCTACTAACTCTTCCACTACTCATCCCAGTAACTGCTCTAAACCTCTTCAACTTTTTTTCACCCCCTATAAAAACCCTTTAACCCTTCTCATTTGTTTTCATCTTCAAATTGCTCTGATCTCTCTCTAAAACTAACTTTTTCTCTCCAAAACTTATGTCATAATCACCGCCCTTAAATCCTAAAACCACCACTTTTTCTGACCAAAAACACAGCAAGGATGGAAAAATGGCTTGACAAGATTGAATCTGAGTCTATCTAAGACCTAGACTCCTTTGCTGATGTTCAACAAGATGCTGACATCCGTGAAGTAATATTGCTGTTGAGAAACAACGGGATTCGATATGTGATCTCTGCTGAGTGCGCTATTTATGAAGAGATCCTCAGGGAATTTTGGCAGAATGTACAAGTCAGGGATAGCAGCAGAAGTGGCCACGTGAATGGACAACAAGTATTAATCACATCAGCAAGCATCAGGGATACACTCCAGATGACAAGTCAGGGTCTGCTGCCCCCATCCACCTTAGTCCCTGCTGTGCTAGTAGATCTTGGCTATGTCAGAAATCATAGCACCAAGAAGAGAAATGATTTCTCGAAGAAATAGGACTTGCTCATGGACATCCTACACAAGACCTTGCTGTGCAAGTTCACCTCCCAATACGAGGTATCAACAAAGGTCATCTCTTTAGTTTCCCTGCTGAAGTCTGAGTAGGAGATTAATTGGGCCCAGATATTCTTTGATCTACTGAAAGATTTCTTCTCCAGGAAGAAGAAAATCAAGATCCGCCATGGACGAACACTGTCCCTGCTGCTAAAAGGGATTCGTGGAAACAACTTTCTAGCAGGGACCAGATCCAAGAAGCTGCCAAAGAGCAAGATCATTACCCCCACCATTTTGCAGAATTATGAAAGAAACCCTGTTGCCCTAGCAAGAGCAGCTGCTGAAAGGAGAATAAAGAAGTCGGCAGACCTTGCTGAGGGACAGTAGGATGTTCAACATCCTGCTAAGAAACCATCTACTACTGTAACAATCCCTGTTGTCCAACCCAGCAGAAAAAGAAGAGCTGCTGCTCAAATCCAGCGGTCGAAAAAGAAATCCAAGGTAGTTGCTACTAATGCTGAGTTTGACCCATCCACCCTTAATTCAGAGGAACGAGAAGTGTACGACTTCTTCATGGAGTTGTACGATGAAGATGTTGTTGCTCAAGCTATTGCTGAAGGAGGTTTGGATGTTGAACCTCCCACTGACGATGAGCAGGAACCATAATAGTAGGATATACCTTTTGTTGTTCCTATGACCACTGTATCAGCAAAGGATGATATATTCAGGGAAATAGATGAGTATCATCCTGCTGCCTCCTCCTCAATAGTTCCTGCTGATACCCAGAAGAATTCATTTGACAAACTCTACAAAGAAATCGATGCTGTTAATAGGGCGATCATTACTGCTGATCAACCTACCTCTACCGCTGAACTATCAGCAGCAAGTGATGTTACTCCCACCGAATTGGTTAGCATCACCGAAGTTCTGGAGCTTGCTGACACACCTGATAGTGTCATAGGCCCAGAAACTAAGGACGACGCTGATATTGAAATCACAGGAAAACTGTAGCATACATACATACGTCTTGCTGATCTGATCAAACCAGAGCCCATCACTGAGAAAGAATTTCACATTGATTAGACAACAGAGACTTCAGTTCTCACCATCAAACCTTCTGCTGCACGAAGATTGGTTTTACCAGGTTTTGCTATTCGAGAAAATGCCCCTCCAAAAAGAAAACACATTGCTGAGAAAGGGAAAGGTAAAGGAAAGAAAATTAGAGAGTCAAACAATAGTGACTTTGACAGCTCCAATGAGATCCCTGCACAAAGGCAGATGGAGCAATAATCTGAAGTACTTATCAAGGCCTTGTTGATACAAGACGCATAACAAACAGGTTTGAATCCAGACACCTATCTTGCTGAACATTTATTGGAAGGACACAGTGGCCGCTCACCATCCGTATTACTTGCTGAGGGAGAGTCTGCTGATGAAGGAAGGGAACAAGAAGAGGAGATCAACATACTCCCTGCTGATGGGGATGCTGCTGAGGGGGAGCAGACATTAGTTGTTGAATCTGTAGAAGAAAGAATGCCAAGGTTGTTGCTGCTGCCATCCGAATGGTCAAACGGGATCTCACAGAGGACAACAGTGCTGAACTTCAAAATGACTACTGCCTCCTCCAATATGATCTAGACTTTACAGTAAGGCATTTCAGACGTGTCCTGCTGAAACGTCTAAAGGAGTTGGGATTTGATACACCAGTCAAACATACCTCCTACTATGAAAGAGCAGAAAAGGAAATTGTTCTCTATGAACATTTCCTCGAGCAATTGGCCAGTTAGAGGGGGAAGGACATCTATGTTACCAACATGAGCAGCATCTATGGGGTGTCGGGTATCCAGAGAAAAGAATTCCAAGAAAAAATCCTTCATTTTGAAGCATCAGCATGGAGCAAATGGTTGTGGCTTGGTCTGAATGATGACTTCTTTTCGTACATGCTCTCTGCTGATGTCCTACTCTTTCTACCTATGCTTTATACTTACTGGTGTGGGATGGGGATGCGCAACATCTTAGATTCCTTCAGAAGGGTGCCAAATTTTCTTGTGTTGATTGAAAATCCATGGCGAGCTACTTGGAACATGATTACTTCAACTTCCCACTTTGATTACACAACAACCAATTTTGCCAGAAGATTTCGCGTTGACCTGCACCAACACAAATTTCCTCCAATCCCTACTGCAAATATCCTTGCTACTGAACACTACACTCCTCCTGCTAATCCCTCCACTGAAGACTTCTCATGTGCACATCATCAAGTCTACCTTCGATCTAATTCGGCTGTTCCAGTAAGACTTGAAGACTCCTATCCTTCTAAGCCTCCTCCTGCTGCCTCTAAGCAATCAAAGTCGGCTCGCTCGCATTCCTCCAAGTCAACAAAGAAGAAGCTTGCTGAACTTGATTCTAAAATGGATAAAGTATTAGCAAGTCTCAATGCCCAGCCTGCTGAGTCTGCACAGAGCTCCAAGGCACCTCCTGCTGCCTTTGATCTTGAAGACCGGATCAACAAAATGGAGCGTAAGCAAGATCAAATCTTGTTCACTCTCAATAAGCTGATTGACTTTCTCCCTTTAATGGTTGATGATATCAAAAAGGGGGAAAGAGATCATGATGCAGCACAACAGCAATAAGATCAAACAACCTTGACTCTTGCTCTTACTCTTGCTACGACTCCTACTGCTGTAGCTAGAAAAAGAGTTCCCAAACATATTCCTGAGTTTGCGGTACAAATTCTTAATCCTTCTCCTTATATGAAACTGCAGAAGGCCCTTAAAGAAGCAGATGTGATGACGAAGAAGTCAGGGCCTGCTGAAAGTCTCAAACTGCTTGCAAGAATCAAGGAGTCTGAATCTAAAATCAAGCAGTATGAGTTGGAGATGAAAAGACTCAGAGACCAGCAGAATGAAAGGGAGTATAATCGCAGGAAGGAAAGAATGGAGAGAAGAAAGCAAGAAAAGGAGGCCCTAAAAAGAGAAAGGGAGGAGGCTGAAGAAAGGAGAAGACTAGAGCTGTTGAGCTTTGGAGAAGAATAAGAAGAAAGATCAGAAGGATCTACTAATAGTGAAGGGAAGCAAGAATAAGTTCTGATAATTTGTTTTAAAAATTTTTCATTGTATTTCATTTTGTTTCATTTACATTTACTTTTGTACTTCAATCTTTTTGATCAATGAAATGAAACATCTTGTTGCTTGCTGTGGTGATCAAAATAACTCGTTTTGACATCATCAATTAGGAAGAGATTGTTGATGCACCCCTGCCTGTATTACTTCGCTTAAAGAATTACATTTATTTAAATATAAGAATTGATGATGTAATATAGTCCTTGTTTATATGATGTAAAAGGACTTAGAAAAAATATCCAACTTGTTAGGTGAATATATTCTGTTAGTTAAGAAAGAATTTTGATCACAAATGAAGACTCTGCTCATCGATCAAGAAAGATGCTGAAGCTTTGAAGAAATTTACAAAGACAGTCTTGCTTAGAATGGAAATAAGTAAGGACTGACATAGCAAGATCTCTTACCTTGATCCAAGTAAGAGTGTCAGAAAAAGACTATCTCTTGCCCTGCTTAGTCAACTTCTAGCAGCTTTTTTAAAAAACACTAGAAGACAAAATAAAGGCTATGTTTTTGAACTTAGCAAGGAACAACTGGAAAAGTACAAGTCATTGTCAAAGCAGTACAACTCTCAACAAATCTATTTCAAAATTCTCAACAGATAGATTTTTGGAGTAGTATAAATAGGAGTCATAAATTTCATTTATGAGTACTGAACAACCAAGAATTGCTCTGATAATCTGACGCTCAAAGTGTTAGAGTGTATGCCCTAGTGGCCAATTATGTAATGATTGTGACACTATGTTTATGTTATGTTTTTTGGTTAAATGATAATTACTTTTATTATGTTTTATTCACTGCGTAATATAAATGTTAACATAATAAATGTCCTTAGAAGAATGATACTAATTATATGGATTCAAGTATGTGACTTGAATATGAGACCATATAAATATGTAAAGTATCATTATTCTTAAATGTCCCTAGTCGAGTATCATTGTCAGTGGGACAACAATAATACATTGAGACTAGTATGTGGATTAACTGATGGCTATATCTCATTGGTCATAAATATATACGAGATATATTAAGTTGATTCATAGGTACATGTTAGAGAACATAGTACTGGACAGACCCACCATGAGAATTCTACATGGAGCGTTATGCTATGTGTCATAAGTAATTCTCATAGTGACAATGATGTAATGGTCCTTCGACCTGAAGTCATGACATTTCTACATAAGGAGTTATGCGTTTTGACATTATCAAAAGTCACCTTTAACCGGGTGGACGATAAAGGTGATTGTTGGATGCATAATGAGTTATGTGAGAAATGGGAATGATGTAGATGGAATTTAACCCTCCTATAAATTAGGGGTGATATCTATAGGCCTCTTGATTGAGTGAAACTATGAAATGCATGGCCATGCTCAAATAGAGATTTGTTTCATATAGTTTACTCATTGATCAAGAAAACTGAGATTAAATTATAAAGAGGATGACACATCCATGCCTTGAATTTAATCTTAGATATCATGGTTAAAAGGATTAAATTACATTGAAACATTGGTCACAAAAGGTAACGTCGAATCTATGACTTTATTATTACTTGGGTAACAGTGATGTATTACTAGATGCCGCTCACTGTTTATAATTTTATAATATGATTTAAAATTATTGCCAACGTAATAATAACCTACAGGGTCACACACATAGAACATTCGTCAAGGAGATATAATTTAAATGTCAATGATTTTAATATATCAATAAGATTGATTTAATTAAATCATGACTTTAAATTATATATATATATATACATATATATATATATATGTAATCTGTATGAAGAAGAGTCATTTGGAAGGAAATACGAATATATATTTATTTGTACATATATTAATTAAGTGAGACTTGATTAAATATATAATGAATATAGGATTCGGATTCTAATCTCCTAATTAGATTAGGTTTTGGAATCTACTCTATAGAAGGCTATATATATATGATATATCAGCTATTCTCTGAGATATAAAAAGATATATAGAATTTTTCTCTGGAATAACCAACGTTTTGACGTAGCCGCTCATAAGAGAGAGACTAAGGTTAAGAGAGATAAAAGAGATACAGATTATTTACAGCTAGTACTGTTATCCTCTTTACTCGAATCGTAAGACGGTTCGCGGGTGTTCGTGTGGATACCGTAGAGACGCTGTCCAGTTGGGTTGCGTTAAAGATTTGGAGACGATCAACACCTTCACCAAAGTTTCAGATTCGCACTTTTAATCGGTAAAATCTTGAACTATCTGTATTAAACTGTTTCGCATAGATCCTCGGGTTTGGGTTTCGTTTTTGTTTTATTTTAAACCGTATTTTTCCGCTGCGTTTGCTGGTAAGAAACCCAACAGTGGTATCAGAGCTATATGCGAAACGTTAATATGGATTTATGTGTTTAATTGTATTCGATATACATGATATATGCAGTTAATACAAGTTTACCGATTTTAAGTTGAATATATATGATATTCTGCATGTATGGATATTCTGGAATTACGTATTCTGATTATCGATGATACATGCTTATGGGGTATTCTGCATATTTGATATGTAAGTCGGGAGATGGGATGCAGGGATGATGAAGGGTTATACGATTCTGGACATATAAGATATGTTTCGAATTCTGGAATTGTTTCAGAATTTCGTATGTTAAAATCCTTAGTCTCTGATGAAGGAATCCTTAGTCTCTGATGAAGGAATCCTTAATCTCTGATGAAGGAATCCTTAATCTCTGATGAAGGAATCCTTAGTCTCTGATGAAAGAATCCTTAATCTCTGATGAAGGAATCATTAATCCCTGATGAGAGATTAATCCCCGATGACATCACGTTTAATCTCCGATAGGCTAAATGTTAGTCTCTGATGACGTCACGTTTAATCCCCGACAGG